>JAXGGA010004304.1:0-90096 GCA_038373865.1 Uloborus plumipes
GACATTATAGAAGAGCTTCAACAATAATTTAACAGTCACAGTACATACGCTACAAAATTTTAGAATGAAATTTTATCTTATGGTGCGTTACAGTTATTAAACATATTTTGACTGTGAGCAGTCGTAGCATAAGAGAGGAAAAACTTGACAAATGGCTTTGATAGCGAGTTTTTATTGACACCATTGTTGCTTTGAAGATCTATGTAATGTCTATATTACATTAATATTCTTTTTACGGCAATATAGATTAATATTTTTAACCAACACTTCTTTATTTTGATGATGCAAATGGCAACGCTTACTCAATATCGATAAATTTATGATGCGCCTGTAATGTTTTTTACTACATGATGCATATTGTGAATTTGGTTCAGATTATGTTATGTACTATTTATTTGGCGAAAAATCCTCAGAATTAAACTTCAGTGAAGTTCATGTGATTGTAGTTGAGATAGCCCACGTGTTTGTAAACTAAATATTTAAAAAATGAATGACGGTGATTGGATATGCTCAGACACCCAGTATGAGTATTTTGCTTAACAGTTAGTTATATGTTCAAAAAATGTAGTTTGTGTGATTCTATAACACCACTAATGTAATATTTAGCATTTAAAAACTAAAGAAATTGCTATTAAAGCTGGATTATACACCAGATAATCTTTTAAAGCAAGGTTTTATCATCTCATTTTTTTCATCACAAATTGTTTGAATTTTTTGTGTATAATATTGATAGATATATGAAATGCAGTATAATCATCAGCAGTCAAATGTGGTTAATTCCATGATTTTTCATATTATTGGGAAGAAAATTTGTATACCCCATATAAAATTTGAAATTATCAAGACATCGATGTCTAAAAATCTTTTAAGGACTGCGTTGTTTGGTTCCAGTTTGGTCAGTCTGGATTCACATGCCCTCCTCCCTTCCCGTTTCAAATTGTTCTGTAGTATTGTATCGTTTTTCTGCTCAATGTTACAGAAAATGCCTCCAAACATAAGACAAACCTCCACAATGTGGTCTAAGCCGTCATTTGGGGGTTAGGGAGAGTCTTTGAGAAGCTTATTTATTTATAAGTGAGCGTGGTTTTTCTTGTTTTTCTTTTTGTAACGTATGCATTGTGTATTAAGCCCTTTGTCCCCCTTCTGGGAAAGCTCGAAATGAGGGACCTGGTTTGGTCTCTTTAATGAGCAAGAGCAAAAGAGGTTGATGGGAGGCTATTACCTTGGTCATGGACACATGTGTGAGTCGTGGCTGCACTAGAAAAAGATCCAAAAATAAAATATTTCATCACCTGACATTGTCAATATTCACCTAAATAAACTGCACCAAAACCTTCGAAATTCGTGCTTTGCTCCTAGAAGATCAGCATTTCTAAATGTCTTTGATACAATGTTTTCCTTTTTACGTAGCAATCAAATCAGCAGTTCAGCGACAAAAATTTCTTTGTCCATTGACCCTAAAGACAAACAAATGGCAAAAAATCTTCCGAGAACTTAGAAATGAAAATATTTTAAAAGTAAATAAATCCTTAAAACAGTATAGGAAAAAAAAGGTGTGTGCCAATGTACATAGTAACAAAAGATGTAAGGTTTTTGCTTACACAATTCAAAATTATCTGCAAGTAAGAAAAGCAAAATGCAATATAAAATGTTTACTTAGTGCCTTGCGCTTTCAAATTTGTAGCCGTGAAAGCAAATTGTAATTTTTTTTCATTAATTAATCTTCAAATTTTGAAATTAATCGTTGCTAAATATTGATATTAATTGATGATTATCGAGGATGCACATATCACATTGTATGCATGTGTTTGTCAATTTTACCTAGCAAATGCCATCGTACCATTCAATTGCTCCTAGGTTTTAGTGCAAAATATGTGATAGTAAGTTGGAACACATGTAATTTTCAGATCGGTTTTTAACTGTTTTTTATCACTTCCTTGTTTTAGTTGATGCATAGAGTTCATAATTTTAAATGAACAAAATAGTTATCATCTGCTATTAATATTTTTTTCTTTTGCAGGTGTAGCAATATCAATTTTGCTAGAAGAACAACTTGCAACAGATGTAGTAAAGGTAACTTACTATTCAAGAAAACTTTTTACATTAGCCATTGTGCTAATCAAGGGTGGATCCAGAGGATAGAGGGGGTCATGACCCCACCCTTAAGCAACCAAATGTGTAGCATAAAACTATTTTTTGGGTCTATTACAGAAAAATTGCCAAATACCCCCATTTTAGCTCAAAAACTGCCCTTTTCTGAAAATTATCCCCTCCTTAACCACAAGGTGGATCCGCCCTTGGTGCTAGTCTTGCTGTGTATACCATCTCTTTCATTAATTTTGTACTAGTACAAATATATAAAGTGATGACCAGACCAGCAATAAATTGTAAATTTTGCTAGACTGGTCCTTGTGTTTTTTAAATTGCCTGTGGTATACCTACCAACTTTTATGCATCATACATAAAATTTCCGCATTTTATGATTAATCACCCTTTTCCAGATTTTTTTACCCATTTTGGTAATCCAATTACATTTGTTTCTGTAGCATTCATTTATGTACTATGGGGCTCTGTTGCTTGGACATTGATTTTATTTTGACAATTATTTTCAACTCCTTGTATGTTTAATCTTCGGTTTAGGACTTGAACGCTAATTCTTTTGGCATGCCCATATGAAAATTTAACCTAGTTGCATTGAAAGCCAGCAATTTTCTCAAAATTTGGCCTTAGTTAATTCTTTACAGACTTTTACTAAAGGTACCTATAGTTTATGAAGACTTTACAGAAATTAATTTATCTAATAAGCTTTCAAGATGTTTAGGATGGTGACATTGTGAAAGTCAAAATCTATTGTTTGGGGAAAAATTGGCAAAAGACTCAAACAGTGCCGTAGCACTGTCCTCAAGGAGAGGAAGTCCTCAAAGGGAGTGTCCAACTTTAAAATACCCAACTTTGATACTTGGAAATATAAACAGGAGCATCTATAATTTGATTTCAGTTTTATATAGACAGTCATAAATCTATAAAATTGATTAGATGATGAAAATAAGTATCTTGAGCTTCGGGGGGGGGGGGGGGGGGGGTCCGGACCCGGGGACCACCCACTTTCCTATGCCACTGGACTCAAATGCAGACTACCCAAATGCGTGGGTGTCTCTTCGGCTAAAAATTAACTTTATCATAAATCTCAGATTTGACACATTTAAATTTTAAATCAAAAACATACTTTTATTAATTTTTCCTTCTCAGCACATATGTGTTTGTGTGTGTTGGGGGGGGGGGGGTCAAATACCCTCAGTCTTAGAAGCATCACCCAATTTGCTCTATGGGTGTGCCAACCCATGTTTTTTTTTTTCCTGGACCAACAACTGCATGCAATCTAAAATGGTGCAGCAGACCCGGGTTGGTTAAGCGACTGTGGTTAATCAAATTATCGGCTCTACCAAATCAAATCGCAAAAAAACAGTAGCTACTGTATAATGAACTATGTACATTAAAACATTGTTAATCTGAGCTCTTTTGATTGGACGATTTTAGTATTTCCTTTAACCTTTTGGATCCGGGCTGTTCATATAGAAATTTTTCTTTCGACCCAGGTAGTACGACAGTTTAACCAGATTCCTTTTCATTGAAAACAGAAGGAATGAACTGTCGTACCAGACGTATGAAACCTTGAAAAAATCCCTGGCTCCAAAGGGTTTGAGTGAAAATTTCAACCCCGTCCTCTAAACTAGACGAGACTTATGGTACAACATGTGTACCGCCCGGTTCCTAAAGGTTAAAGTCGATACACTCACACAAATTTTATGGAACCTATTGATAAAGTCGAAGTCTTCTTTTCAATGTATATAAATGAAGCTCAGTTGTATGTATTGTAAATTAATTATTGATTGAATCATTTTTATTTTAATGCTATGGGGCCCCAAAGCAGAATACTTCGTGATGTTCTGCAACATAAAATCATTTGACCAAAATTGTTCTGCAAGTACTTCAAGCACTACACGTGCGTAGAAACGTGACCATTTTTTAAAACTATTCCCAAAATCAAAACTGATTCATACAGGTCTATGAAAGGAACATTTGTTTACTTGTTCAGTACACAGTCTTACTGCAGAAAAAAGCGTGAAATTAAAATTTCAGCCACATATTCTTGACAGAAAATGAAAAACCCAGTACTATGCTTCCATTCTTGGCAGCTGAAGGTACTGCCTCTGTTCCTCCAAACATCAAGGAGCTCTGAGTGCTCTGACACTGGATTAGAAACAAGGTTTTCACTTAGAATAACGGTACATGGCCAATAGTGCAACCAAGTGATAGCTACAAAGATGTTGAATGGAAAACTTTTCCCTTATATAGCGAATCATTAAGGGATTAATCTTCGAGGGAGTTCGCTTAAGGTATATAACACAGGTGTAGCCACAGAAAATTTTCTGCAGTAGATTTTTGCAGATTTTCTCCAGATATCTTTTAACTAAACATTTAATTCTAAGCAAACTCTAGATTTTGTCCCGTTCGTAGTAAAACTAAAATTCTTGCAAGTGTCGAAAAAAATTAGACTTTTTGAATTTCTGCCTAGTAAGCTTAATTTGCAGGCAAATTTAAAGAAATCTGCAGAAATTGTGCTGAGTTTCTGCAAGATATATATTTAGTTACAACAGCTGATTGCAGAAAATCAGCCTTTCTGCAGGAAAATAGCATTTTCCCTCACATTTGGACAGAATTGTTCTGCAGTTCAAGTATCTGTTCTGCGACGTACGTTCCACATTTAGCAGTATTCTGTTTTGGGGCTGTTCATAAATGCTGTTTTTTAAAAACATATTTGACTTGAGCAAAGACCTTCCTCTTTGCTACAACACCTCACCTTATCCCTCTCCCACTTGTCACATGTCTACTTTTCACTGTCACATGTCATTATTTTTTATAAATATATCTTGTAAAAATGCATGGTATCACTCTTCTTTTTACCCTCTCCCAGGGGGGGATCCAGAAGTTTTTGTAAGGAGGGTCAAGTATTAGTGACAAGTAAAATAGAAGAAAATGCATAATTTGAACCTTCTTCAAAATATAAGACACATTGCACATTAATTGTTTTTATAATAACATGATATTAAATATGTATTCTAATAAAAATTATTAGTGTAAAAAATATAGCTAACAATTTATTAATTGTATAGTATTTTGTTCATGTTTAAAAGTTTTGTATTTCAAATGAATTACACATTTTTTATGGTTGGTGTGTCGATAAAAGTTTTGTTTCAATGAAAACAAAAAAGGCACAACATTGTTGCATTAAAAGTTTAAACAACAATGTTAAAAGAAGTATAAACATGCAAAATATTGCAGAAACATGTTATGCAGTTTCCATTGTCAAAGGAACTTTTTGGCAACAAAATAAGATGTGATTTTATGGAGAGTATTCATTTAAATAGCAAGTTATACTTTTTTATGCGTGTTTGTACCCTTTTAAATTTTCCAGCTAAATTTGAGCGTAACCTTTACCTGTTTATCTTTTAATTTTTAAATTTCTTCACATTTTCTTCAATTATATCTGCAACCTCAATCACTGCACTAAAAAAAATTCAAAACAGGGTAAGTTTCGGAATTTTACTCTTTTTCACCGTTATCTTGGGAAAATCAAGTAGCCTTTTGCAAACATTTCCTGAATTGCAGCATCTTACAGGAAGAGATGAGGTGAGAGATTTGTAGTCTCTGGGCACTTTAAAAGTGTTGCAGGCAAATAAGACGCTCACAATTATGCATTAACTTCGGCCACATTTGTTAAAAGGCTTCAGCAGTTTTCCTGGTAAATTAGGGTGGTTCCAAACTCTTAGCAAAAACATATGTATCTCTATCGAAGGTTCATAATTTATTCTAAAAACATGACTTGCTTTTTTTTGGGAAGGTTTCTGAATGTTTCAGGGAAGTTATCATTTAGGGGGGAAACTATTTGTTATAGTTCCCGTAAACTTCAAAGTTGTACAAAACCTGTAAACTATTTCAGGATTTGCTGAAACTCATATCCCAACATCAAATGGCTTCATTAGCTAAGAATATTAAAAAAATGACTTTCTCCTACCGGCTTTCCAGCAATTTTTCCGCTGTCAGTTTCTTGCAATTTAAATGTCGATTGTTTTACTCACAAAAGTTGCATTTGGAGAAGCACTGTTTATAATTTTTCAACATAATACACATTCCAGTTATCCTATCAAATCAGTGTCCGCCATATCCATTCCAGCAACTAACCCAGTCAAAGCAAAACTTCAATAAAAAGTAGAAGTTTTCTTCATTTGTTACCACACTAGTAAATCTGAGTCTTCTTCTTCCGCCAAGTTCTCATCGTCTGGATGAATTTTCCCAATGCAATATTTTATTTACCACTCAATTTTATCATTGTATTATAGGCAGTAAGTATCAATTCTTCGAGCCTCAATATTAATTTTCTCGCCATCCAGTCCTCTGGTATTTTCAAACATTCTGATGAAATCGGTGAAGTTAATTATTGCAATCAGTTTTAGCTGTATTCACACCAAATTTCTTTTTTTTTTTTTTTTTTTGACAATTAGCTGGATGTGTTTATACATTTGATGACTTTTTTCTTTAGGAAATAGAAAATATTGACATTGATATTTTGAAGGTATATTTCTTATACTGACAGGTGGGTCACAGACAGGGACGTCATTTCAAGTTTTTCCGGGGGGGGGGGGGGGGCAAAGGGTTCAAACACAATGCAATTTCACTGGAAAACATCAAAAACCACGCCCACTTATATGTAAATACATTGATTTCTCAAAGCCAGGGGGTAATTGACCCCTCCTGCCCCCCCCTGAATGACGGGCCTGGTCAAGGAACCTCAAGCTCAGAATGATATGAAATTAAACTATGAAATAATTCAAATGGATGAACACATTTTCATCAGGGTATGAACAAAAATGCTAAGCAGTACATCAAAGAACTAACCCAGCCGCCCTTTTGATTTGTTGGCAGCGCTGAGAAGAAAAGACTAAGAAAAAAGCAATTAACATTCTCTAATCTTAACTTTTCTGACCAAAAAGTTGAAGTTCAACAATAATAATGATGGGTAAATTTTTTTTACTGGAGTTTTTACGATATACCATCTTCTACGTATTATTAATGGCAGCGTAACTAATGAAAAATGTTTCTCATCACAGGGGTGTCAGCTGACCCTTTGACCCTCCCCTGAATCCGCGCCTGCCCTCTCCCTTAGTGGTGTACCGAAAAATTTTTCAGTGGAGGGGGCCAGGCGAAATTTTTCAAGATTGAAGGGCGAAAACCATAATTTGAAGCCCTTACATGTGTGTTCATACATATAAATTTAGTATTTTATGTGTGTGTGTGGAGGGGGAGGGGTTATGACCCTCCTAGCCCTCTGGGCTATGCTGCTGCCCTCCCCCTTGTCAGAACTCACTACTTCACCCCCTTATCCTTCACAGTATGACACAATTGTGGACAGCCCTTATGTGCTAATCTTGAAAGTCCAATAAATTTATCATAGTATTAGTCTGCTATGTTTATATCTATCTATTCTCAAACACATTGAAAAAGACTTCCATACGTCCTTCATTTTCAAAAATATTTTCTTCCTCTCTAGAAAAAACAGCTATACCTCAGCGTAAAAAATTAGGCCATGAGATTGGTAAAGCTGCTGCAGAAAAAAGTCGTGGGCTGTTCAGTGCAGATGACTGGCAGTGCGGAAGGTAAATTTTGCAAACAATTGGTATATTACTTAATGTAGTTAAACCTTTTCCTTATTCATCAAAATGTTCAAGTTGCAAATGTGTTGATTTGATATTGCATGTTTGCTTTGTTGTAAAGAAATGTGTTGCTTGAAAGGCAAGCTTTAAGAATTGCCTTGCTGAAAGTACTTTAGCTGTGTGAAAATTAATAATTTTATTTTTTATATAAGATGTGGCAATGTTAATTGGGCTCGGAGGCAACAGTGTAATATGTGTAATGCTCCTAAATTTGGTGAAGTTGAAGAAAGAACAGGTTAGTATGAATACTTTAAAGACAACTATCAATACATTTTCGGCACTTTAAATTGCCATTTTGAACTATGTTATGTCTATGCTGCACAACTTACTGTTATTTGTGTATATTTGGTTTGAGATACATGAGAGGGATATTTTGCTATTTGTCTCTTAAAGTCTGTTGTTCTTAATGAGAATCTTTTGTAAATTCAGATTTCAAACTGCAGTCCGTAGGTTGATTTAAATTCTGCTGTGCCAAATTAAGATTATTTTTTAAGTATATTTTAGAATTCAGTTAAAGCAGTAAAGATATTTTATTAACATTAAATC
The DNA here is from genome assembly GCA_038373865.1 of Uloborus plumipes. Taxonomy (NCBI): domain Eukaryota; kingdom Metazoa; phylum Arthropoda; class Arachnida; order Araneae; family Uloboridae; genus Uloborus; species Uloborus plumipes. The sequence continues at coordinate 8,319 of JAXGGA010004304.1, forward strand.
ATCAATGTCCAACTTAATTTAAAGCATAATTTATAGCATTATTTTAAATTATGTTTATGTCACCAACCTTAAGTTATCTTCAAATTAACCTGCCATTCTAGTTGGCGTGTAGAAATACATCTTCTCCTGACAGTATTTGCAAAACAGAAACATAGGAAAGCAATTTGTTTTTTTACTAAAGTGTAGCTAGACTCATAAATCTGACACTTGATACTAATGGGTTTGGTGCAGATAAGATTTAAAAAAATGGGGTGGGGGGATATTTTGCTCTTTTTATGTTATATAATCTTAATTTAGAAATTTCAGCACCCTGCCATTTTTCAAGTCTAAAATTAACTGTAAGCAGAGATAAACAGAAATTGTAAAACCTTAGGAACCAGGAAGTAATTTTAGGTGCCAGACAACAGTTATTTCTCAGAATTTCTTGGAAAATTCATTGTAACACTTCTAAAACCTTCTTGTTCAGAAAGGACTAGTCAGCAAATTTTTTAGTCATCCAGGTAACCTGGCTTCCAGGATTTGTCAGACCTATTTCTGCCTTTTTGAATACAAAACAAAAATCAGAAGAGTATTTTCCAAGAAATAATGAGAGGAGGGGAGAAGGGGGTCTTCCTATTGGAATTTTTATTTTTATCAAACATGTTGTCCTTACTCTTCATTTAATTCTTGTACAATATATCCTTTTTGACTAAATGAATGCAGATTTTAGTTAAATATCTATTGCTTCAACTTTGTTATATTTCCATAAATTTTATTATATGTGCTCATTTTTTCTCTTAACCATTTTGTTGCATTTTGCTATTATTCATGTTGATTGTATAATTAATTAGGTCTTGGAGGAGGTTATAATGAAAGAGAAAATGTAGAATATATTGAAAGGGACGAATCTGATGGAGAGTATGATGAGGTATTATAGTAACTGGTAAACTTTATTTTTTGGAAATTCTTGAATTTAAAATGCAAAGAACAAAAATTCTAAGGTTTTAATCTGTTGAACAATTATTTTAATCTGGAATATTTTGTTTTTTGAGATGGGTCATCTAAACTTTAACCTCTTGTGGTCTTGTAGAGTCCAACATGTAACTATTTTTACTTAATCATACTTAATAAAAGTTTGGTCTCAAGGGTCAAATGAGTTATAATATGCCTTATCAAAAGTTTATAAGTGTGATTAGAAAATATGTAGCCAAATTTTAAAGGGGTGGGATAATAAGTAAGAATCGTACAATAACATATTGTTACAGATGCAATGCTGATGCAGGACATACACACAAAGCCAGACACAAAGAGGAGCAAAACAAGTCACGAAAAATGACAAATTACTTCACAAACACAGCTTTATAAAATATTTTAGTTTTTGAATGAGGTTTAAAGAGTTGCAATTTGCAGTCTATAGCTGTAATCAGAGCTGCCAACTTTTGAAACTATAAATTCGTAGCCAGGGTTTGCGAGGGGTTGGAGAGGGGGTAAATAATACATATCACAGACACAATGAATAATTAACTATGAAATTTACAATAGGAGATCATTTTGAAAAATAAGTCATTTTTATTTTTTCACCATTTATTGCTTAAAAAAATGAATTTATTTTTCACTAAACAAAAATTTGGAACCTTATTAAGCACAAAAGCAATATTATCTAAATAATTATTATGTAGATTTTATCTGTAGTGGTTGAAACACTTCTTGGAATTACAAAGGAAAAAGAAAATCGTATGCTTTGGACACCTTTTTGCAGTGTCGTAGTTCCAGGCTTTTGTTCGTAGAAACTTAAGATTTTTTTTGTGGCAGTTGGCAGCTCTGACTGTAATACATGCTCTCAGTAACAATTCATGGACTGTTGTCATAACTAACCGTTCTGAAAAAAAATTAATCAACTTCAGTGCTGTCTTTGCAAACCATGCATTAAAGCTGCAGGCCTCAAATTTACTTCACCTATCTTAAAACACTGCTTTGAAACTTCCTTAAAAACTAAAACGTAGTGCAAAATTCAGCTTTGCGTTATAATTTTCCATTATTTGTAACCTGTTTTGCACCCATCAGTTTTGTGCATTATGTGCATTACAGATGAGCAGGCCCAACGTAGGCTCTAGATTAAGAACTTAAAATAGATGTTGCTCTCCGGCTCATGGTGTTCATTCAATCATTCATTCAATCACTCGGCTCATTCAATCAGTTTTATTGCAAGTGAATAATTTCTTCTTTCTCAAATGGAAAATCAAATTGATCCTCCCTGACAAACAACTTGTACAACCCTCAAGGACACCAGCCTCACCAGCATTCTATTTCTTAGCTCCCTAGTAGTCTACTGTGTGCTTCTTAAAGAAACTAGTTTCTTATATGGGAGTGGAACTGGGCAATTTTGTTGCGATTGCTACCATCATGTTGTTTAAAGTGCACTGACTCACCCTATGTATTGTCACAGAACTTCTAAAGCTCAGCAATTATAAAATTTAGTCAAACTTATTTTTGAATGATTTATCTATATCAATAAAAATGAGTGTATGTTTGTTTGTATACTTGTTCTCTATACAAATCCACAGTTTGCGTCAGATTTTCATCAAACTTGACACAGAGGTTCCTTGATGCCCTAGAATTCTCATAGGCGGAGTCTTGAAATTTTAAAAAATCTAAAAAGCTCAAATTCAAGTTTTTTGTCAAAAAATGACCCTTTTATAGGAATCTAGCCTATTATTAGGCCTATTTTTTTAATTGACATGAGCCTTTAGGTTACAAATTGATAAAATTTATGGTATTTAAATATTAGCATTTTCCAACAAAGATTAAAATTAAAACAATGAATTTTCATTTCAAATTTCACCTATTTCCTTTTAGCATGAAATAAGTCAAAAACAATTATAATTCATGTTCTCATTTGGCACAAAATATGTATGATACAGAATTTTTTTTTTCTTATCCTCCTATCAGAGGAATTATGCAAAAACATGGATTAAAAGCCTTATACATGTTTCGCTTTTAGCTGGTGCTATTTTTCTGTGAACTTTCCGTGATAATTAAGTTCTTTTGGGAGTTTGTACCTAGAACTTTTTGTACAACCATTTATATTTTTCCCCAAACCTATTTATTTTTATGTACCCAAATAAGAATAGAATTCTTCCAATTTTTTTTTTCTTTTCTGAATGCTATGTTGTATTAATACGCACCCGGGCAACGCCGGGTATAAAGCTAGTTATATTATATATGTTTCTGTATAAATATAGTTGTACACATCTTTATTTATTTATTATTTTTCTGACGATCTTTATTAGGGTGGATTGAACTTAGGTGCATTGTTTTTTTTTCTTAGCAAAACAATTTATCAACAAAAGGACTTTTGTGATTGATAGTAAAAATAAGGTTCTTTTGAAAAACCATTTTTTACTTCAGAAAATTAATAATTTCAAAATGTTTGTATTTCGGCATGTTACCCCAATCTTGGAGTAAGATGCTGAAATGCGAATTGTGCTTGGGGTAAGATGTGTACACGATATATAGAGCCAACTGCTGCAAACTATGTGTCTTATCTAATAACTTTTCTTTTATTTTTCCGGATATTTTTCGAGCAGGATCATTTTCTTCTCTAGGAATCTAGGTCTCGAAAAACTACAGCATCTTACCCCAAATACATATTCATCTTTCCCCATGGCATTAAACAAGATTTTAGGTATTTGTCAGAGCAGTAAAAATGAAAAAAAAAAAAAAAACCCTATTAGAACACCCCTTAAACCTGTAATTAATCAACAACATTTTTTTATACTTTCAGTATGCATGCTCTTTCATTGTAACTGACTGGCAAGCTGTTTATGTTTGTTAGTGAAACACGTGATATACAGCATCTTCCACAATACAGCGTCTTCCCCCACCTACCCTGTGTCTCACTACTGTACAATTAAAATTAGTTTTTTTAATTATGCTTTTAAACGTATATTTTAAAACTTAGTTTAATTCATATACCTCTTTTTTAAGTTTGGAAGGAAGAAAAAGAAATATAGGGGAAATGACGAAAAGCCAATAAAAACTGTTTCCGTCGTAAAAGAAGAAAAACCAAAAGTACTCCACAATGTTGCTGATGAAGTAAGAATTTCAACTTTGATTTTTTTTTTTATTTCTAATAGTTTTGTGAACATTTGATTAAAAGAGGCTAAAAAATGATAGACAATGCAACAGTGATTTCTAAGCTTTTTACAATTGTACACTTATTTTTTTTCATACAGATATTGTTTTGCCCTCTTTAATTTTTTTAATTATCCTATTTCATAAATGCTATCCTGAAGGTCAGAAACACAATACCATATTTTACATTGGTTTTTATACAAAAATGCATATTTTAGTATTATATTTGTAATAGGAATATTAATAATCATTCGACATTCGATAACTCTTACAAAATTTCATAAAAATTAAAAGTTTGAAATAAAACATTAGAGTAAAATCTTAATACAATATTAATGGGATAGAGAGGTGGACTTGCTTTTAAGTGCAAGTTTTTTTCAAACTGTTATCATTCAATGGGTATTGTCGTTCTTAGGATTTTCTATCGGAAAGCCATAGCTAAGAGGTTTTGCTCATTCTTTTTTTCCAACAGACTTGAGTTGTGTGTGTGTGTGTATTAAAAACAATACAGTGAAGCGCCATTCATACATTTTTGACAATACTGTATGAAAGTAAATGTAAAAAGGAAAAAAAAATATATAGTAGATACTAGATATTCTTTAATATGCATCGCTCTCTGACTGATTTAAAACATGTATAAATGATAAAAATGAAAATGAAAAAGAGAAACATGTAAACGATGCTTCACTATATGTTGAAAGCAGCTGCATGCACCCTTACAATTATTTTATGCAAGCATAAGGAAGCACGCCCCTCATATTGGAAACCTGTGCACAAAAAGCACAAAACGTTCAAGATTTCAATTTCGACTCAGACTATTTGCTACTTTTTTTCTATCCTCAAAATGTATTAGTTTTTCTATCAAAAAGCAATTTTATCCAAATTTCTTTCCTCAAAAAGAAAAACAGGGAGAATTTTTCTGAAGCACTTTTGCTCAAAATACCAGGAAAAGGTGCATTTACTCTATTGTATGTTGTCCTACAGTACCACTGGTTAAAACTGAGAACCAATAAAGTTTGATGTTAAACATCAATTTATGTATTCAGCATAATTTACTTTACATTTATTTTTCTTGATATCTTTTGTTTGAAAACTTTAAGTGATGGTAGTAGTTTCAGTACTTACAAATAAAGCATTGTATATTTTTAAGGTTCTAGTAATTTTTTTTGTCAGAATATTCTCTTTTTGTTTGTTTGTTTTTGTTTTTTTCTTTCTCATAAATCATTATTTTTAAGCTCTGTAATTTTCAAAGACCTCATCTCTGCACCCCTACCCTAATTTCAACAAGTTTGCCCTCAGGTTTTCAACTGATGGTTGTGTGTTTTTTTTTTTTTTTTTTTTTTGTGAATTTTTATTCGTGTACAAAAGGCACATTGATCATTCTTTTTCCTACGTTTGATTTTTTTCTCATTAACTTTTCGGAAAAAAATGCAATTGGTAAGAAAATAAATTGTAATAAATACTGAAACTTTTTTTTTTTTCTAATCTGATAATTGAACCTCGAAAAAAGGAAGCAGCATTTTTAAAGTTTTAGTTATCTCTTGACTCATGATTTTGCCAGTGATAGCAAGCACATCAGAATGACCTTGTATTAAGAGCTCATATATTTTAAAGCAGTAGGTGTCAACAAGCTTTGAAATAAATTGCTTTCGGACAAAAATTATTCTATTTGAAAAGAAAAAAAAAAAGAAAAATTGCTTTAATCGTATGAAAGCAGAAAATATTTTTCAGGCGAAATGTGTGTTACATAACTACATTATCCATTGTGAGCAAATGAGTACTTTCAGATTATTTTTAAGAGTTGTATGTAAATCGTAATGTTTAAAAAACTCTTTATACTAATCAGAATCCGATCCAAATTAATTATTATCAAACTTTAGGCAATTTCCTCGTATCTTTTGAAGTATGGATTAGTTTAATATATTCATAAAATATTAACTTGAAATGCATGCTTCTTCATTCTTGTGTTTTAGTTAATAATAGACAACTTAATAGTAAAAAAGAAACAATTGAAGCAAAAATATTAGATATAAGTTGCATCATTTCAAAGTACCCTTTTTTCAATGCATCAAGTGTGTGCTCGCTCGTAGATGTAAAGTCATTGGTGTCAGACCGTAACAACTTAATTTGTGTGTAGGGGGGGGGGGAGACCAGCCTTTTTTTTTAAATCGAAGGTCACCTAAACATTTTTAAAACTTAAATTTAAAAAAAAATTGGGGAGCTCACCCAAACCCTAACATCACCAAAGATAGCTTTAAATTTAGATTGTATGACTTCAATTGCAAAAACTTTCTGAGGGAGAACCTGTGGTACACGTTCTCTCCAACTTCAATGATGGCTTGAATTTGCGTTATTAAGACAGGAATTTCCAAAATTTTTTACAGAAAGAGAATCCTTTCTTTCTCTACATCACTAAAAATAGTGTGCAGTTGTGTTTTTCTAGGTTCCGATTTATAAAAATCCGGAAGTTGTCCCCCAAAGCTTCTTTTGAAGTTACCTATTGGAAATTTAAATTAAGTTTTTAAGGATTTCATAAATTCGAAAAAATTTTTGGAGGAGAACCTCTGCACTCCTTCTTTCTTCTTAAATCTTCCAGGTATCAAAAATTCGAAAAATGATTATTTAAAAAAAAAATTACTTTGGCATTTGTAGCCTTGATGTGTAAAATTAGTACCATATTAGCTTTCGAAGATTTTTACAACAATGTTAAATTCAAAAAAGAGTTTAAAAAAAGTCTTAGCTAATGAAAGTACCTGTAAATCTAGTTAAAATTTTTATGCTCATCCAAACTATTTCTTCTTATTTCGGTAACTCATAAGTATGTACAAAATAAATGTTCAGAATTATATACTTGTTATAAATTTATTATTACTGCTGGTTTAGGTTCGTAATTTGCAATTATTTATTTGTAGTATTGAGAATAAACTACTTCTTAAATCACTAAAAACCAGCCAAAAGTGTACCCTTGAATTCCCGCTAAGCTGGGGAAGGAGGGGGGTGTTCTGGTTGAACATTTCAGAAATCTGGCAACCTACCATTAAGGCACCCAAAGATCACCTGTAAAAAAGTCTTCAGCTGCCAATTTTTTTTTGCCTCGGCACTTATAAGCCCTATTCGCCATCTCTGGAACCAGGGCTGCAGCGATGAAGTCTTGTTGTCAGGGACGGAGTCAAACTGATTTTGAGGCTGAGAGTCGAGTTGGGAGTAAAAATTTGAAATTATAAGAGTCTGAGTCTGTTCTTTTTTCTTCAAGTCTACTGCTCTGTCAGTATTGCAGAGTCATGGTCAATTTTGGAGCAAAAGAGGCTCTAAAATCTTCGAAGTTGGGGCCCGAGTCAGTCCTTTTCTCTCTTTCTCTGCAGCGCTGATCGGAACGACAAACAGCTTAAATAGTAAAAATTAAAATAGTAGGTCAATCAGGCAACCAATCATCAGAAAGCTAAAAACAAACAAATAATTAGTAGAAAAGTTAACCATGTTCAAAAACTTTCCCTCAAGTACGGAATTATGAATGAAAGAACTAGATTGGGGTGTTCCATAAAGCTGATAGAGCTTAAAAAAAAAAAAAAGAACATTAATTTAATACAGTAACCCCTCATTGTATCATACTGGTCGGGAGACACCAATAAAGCATGGTGCATCTGAAAACGAGATATAACGAAAGTCATATTTGGTAAAGATTCGATAAATGTATGAATTATGACATATGCCCTCACAAAAAGCTTAGATTACTATCGTATTAGGATGATTTTCTTTGTAAGAATATTATTTTATTAAAAACAGGTTGATGTCATCATTCTCAATTTCTTTGGTACCGTTATTTTCGCTTTTTTTGCAGGGAAAACATAAAACACATAGTAAAACTCGGTTGCTATCTGCTGTAGTTAAACATGTGTAAGAAATCACTCAAGCCAACAATGAATGTCAAATCTGAACAGTGATCTACAAATTAGACAATCGTCTATGAATATAGGACAGAAAAATACAAAAAAAGAAGCTAAATTTGGTTTTTGTCCTCAACCTTTGATGCTCTCTGATTAAACAGTTCAATTAAAAATAGTAGAAAATAAAGTTTAGGATTTAAACCTATCTGCTTGAAAAATTTTTTTTACAATGTTTTATAACTTTTCTGTGGTAAAAATTGATTTTGATGCATTTCATTCCTTTTTTCTAGGAAGAGGAGGAGGAAGAAGAAGATGATGATGATGGCGATCTTTCTAAATATGATCTTACAGGATGGGGAGATGATGATGATGAAGAAGAAAATTCTCCAAAAAAGAATAAACAGTCACCTTCTAGATCACATTCTTCTGCATCTTCAAGAACTGAAAGTTCACGCTCTAGATCTAGGTCGTCTAGCAGTTCATCACGTTCATCAAAGTCTTCTCACTCTAGTTCCGAATCAGAAAAGTCAAAGTCAAAAAATAAGAGACATTACTCCAGGTCCAGGTAAAAGGGAGGGTGGTAAATGGTTCAAAGGTCAATATCGCTATTTTTCTGCTTTCTTGTTTGTTTTTGTGTCAGTTTAATGTACTTTATTTACTGAATTTAAATGTAAATTTTGTTTCATTTGTCTTCATCCTTTATATTATCTTCTTATTTGAAATAGTTTGTGAATCATTTGATATAAAAAATAATAAATGAAATACAATCATGCTTGCTTATAGCAAAGTCAAAGGGACCAAATGAAGATTTCAGTATAACTGTATTTTCATTACAAAAAGTTGAATAATACACAGTACCACATAAAATTAATTGTAGCTATTACGTTATTGCTGTAAATTTGCCATAAACAAGCACGACTGTATGTAACAAATGCTTACCAAATGATTATTACTTACTGTTGTAACTTGTAATACTTTTTAAATTGGTAATTTTGGAAATCTGAAATATTTAGCCAGGAATCTATTGTTACATTAAGCAGGGGAAGCTTTCAGGGTTTCACAGAATGCTTTGCCATGATTTTATTTTTGTGCATTTTCTCCCTTTTCTTACTTAGCGAGTGCCAAACAAGAGTCATGGGGAGGGGAGAATAATCTGTACCTCAGAGCCAAAACGACATAAGTCCAAAAATAGCGATTTTCCAATTTTTGCTGCGTTGTATGAAGAATCTTATTCCGCATCGATCCACAAGAACATTATTCTGGAAAAGAAATTCCTTCACAACTATTTAGAATTGTTAAAAGAGCGCGAGTCCCATACTTTGCATGCATTCGACAATCATTTTCCCCCTCTCCGGAAAAGTTACAAAAATGGACTTATGTTAGTCTGGTTCTGAGGTAAAGAAATGAGCTGAAAGTTATGCATGTTCATTTTAGGATTTTTAAAATATTTTTTTGTATGTACATGATAGATCTTCAAGGATTTTTCTTTCTCCATTGCATAAGCAAAAGACTTTTATATAACTAAAATTTCAACATTTAAATAGCTTCCTTTTGCATTCTTGAGACTGAGTTTTAAAAAACATGTTATATGTTTTCCAAATGGAAGAACACTTATACAGGTATACAACATTAAAATCCCTGTTATACATCATTCTGCTGTGTTAAGCACAGAAGTCGTAGTTGCACTTTTTAGCAAGTTGAGCTATTGTCCTTAGATACATACTTTGTTTTGTATTCTTAGTAACGTATTTTACCTAAATACGATGTTTTAAAGTCATTTGTAGATGGAAAATATTTTTTAAAAAAATTCTGAAAAAGTGACAAATGAATCAAAGGTATGGAGACATAAAATTTTAAAAGGCAGTGTCTTAATTTGAGCTCGGTGGTGGCTAGTGCTACTTTTGTGCTTAGCGTAGCAAGCGGAATGAATTATATGACTAGTTACATCCTCTGCACCAATGATTTAACAAATTTGTTTAAAAATCTTGTTTTATTTCAATCTACATTTGCATTACAGGCAATTAATTGGCAAAACATAAAAATTTACCCTTTTTCTTTAGACTATAATAACGCTTGTGTGTGTACATATATTTGTATTCAAGATAGTGTTAAAATACTATATGTGCAGTAAAGAATGAGATAATTTCCCTTAAATTTGACAAAGTACTTAATTGTAGGTCTAATGTTTAATTTTTGCTGTGGATATGTCCTTAAGCAGCTTTATAACTTCTCCCCCAATCCCTAGTATAGCAAGGTTCTACTGTATTGATATTCCGTTAACATAAATCAAGATAGTTTAGGTGTACTTCTGCAGTGCCTTATATGTTTATTTTTGCTCCAATTTGTGAAAGTCTGCATTAGGGAGAACATTTTCATATTTTCATATTGTTGATCTTCTGATTGTGTGTTATAAGTTATTCTCCTTTATGATTGTAAATGTCAAGCAACAACCAAATCATGTAAAAAATGAGTTGACTTTCAAATGGAAAATTTGAGGAAAAATATATGGTGCTGTTATTGAAAATCTGTGTTTTACTTCAAAATTTTGCAAAAATCTAGAGAGAGTGGCAAAATTAGTGTCTGAAAAAACAAGGGAATGCAATGGCTGAGATATGTTTTTCAAACTAAGGACACAAGTCTAGTAGGAAGGCTCATATTCACTATTTTAGTCGGAGATAGAAAAAAGACAAAGACCAACAATTAGGCGCAAGCAAGTTCTGAACAGCTCAGTTACATCACAAAGACACTGCAGTTTTGTCCTTGTTTTGCACTCATCAGTCTGAATGGCCACAACCAAGATGTAGGCAAATAGCCTTAGAAGTAGGGTATATCTTTTTTTGATAGCTAACAATATTTCGCTCACCAGCAAGAGGTCCGCAGGTGGAGAAAGACTTAAAGAATTAACAAGAGAAATGGAAGAAACCTTGCCGAATTCAGGGCCGGGTGGCAAAAACTACTTGAAATATCTTGGCCTTCAACAGTCTATACTGCCATGGAAGAAGAAGATAAATAGTTTCATTTTGGTTATATTTATTTTAAAAAAATACCAATGTACTTTTTATTATCTCTTCTTTCTTTCCAAAAAAAAATTCTAATTTTGGGTAGTATTTTTGAGTCATGTAGTTAATTGCATATTTGAAGGGCTCGGGTGTAAATAGTGGTAACTGCATTTTTAAAATCAAATGCTTGTGAAAATTTCGAAAAATTACTGCCGGAAGTATTTAGATTTTAAAAACAAAGTGCGTGTGTAGTCACATTATTAAGAGATGTGTTTATATCCTTAAACCCTGTAGTATTTCTGTTCATACGCCACATACCATTGTTTTCACCAAATGATTCAAGTTTTACAATTTTGTCAGATACCACTATTTATGCCCGAGCCCTTCATTTATCATTTGAAAAAAAAATAATTTATGTAAGAAATGAATTCTTGTTGTGTTACATAGTAATAGTACGAAAAATTAACATTCAAAGCATACATTTACAAAAATTTGCAGACTCTTCTTTTGAAATTTTGATGTACCCCCTTTTCAATACAGAAGCTTCTGTAAGTGTGAGCTTCTGTATGTGGAGTCATCTAACAAAAACAATAGTTGGATGATTTTACATTCAGAAACATGCTTTTGAATATGGGTTTTTCTTACTATTAATGCAATTGTATGTTTTTTTATTCCTTTTATTTTATCTATTTTTTTTTTTTTTTATTTTTCCTCTTTTATGTGTGAAAGTATTTAATGGTGCAATTTATTTTTTTTTCTTTAACTTTGTAAGTATCACATTTGTAAATGTCTCTCTTAATGCAAAATTACATGCAAATAAATGCATTTATATTTTTGTTCTCAGGTCTGGTTCACCCGTGAACAGAAAAAGAAGTAAAAAAGAATCTAGTAGTAGCAGGTCCTCTACACCTTCATCTAAGTCAAGATCAAGAGAAAGGTGCGTGTATATTTAATTTTGTATGAATGAACTTTAATGCACTCTATTGCTCTGATAAGCAGAGAAAGTTATAGTCCATTTTTGGCTATGAACATCTTTTTGAATATGTTTTCTGCTTCCCTTTAATAGCATTGGATTTATCCAGTATTTATTTTTATTCTTTAACTTTGAAATTAGATTTATATGTTGTGTGTTTAATTATATTTTGAGTTGAGTAAATGATAATTGTAGGAAAAAACTTTCCAAGACAAAAGAAATGCCTGTCTTGTTTAGGAAGGTTTTTAAAATGACTGCTCATTTTCTACTGTTAATTCTATGTTGATTCTCGCATATTATTTCAAGATGTTTGGCCTATTACGCGGTTGTTTCGAAGTTAATGTGAATTTAGTTGTTCTAAGGAGTTCTGCTCTCGAAATTTTGAAATATTTTTTAAGGATGGACCAGATATCCGGTAACTATCCTGTATCCGGAATATCTGGCTGATATTTTAAGTATCCGGTATCCAATCCGGCTGACCGCTCCAGATACGTATATACGGGAGATTTTTTCAGGATATCCGGCAAAATATCCGGTATTGATGTGGGAGATATCCGGAATTGATGTGAGGGTCATCCGGTATGATTTGAGGACCTAATGGAGTATTTAGTTTTTTACAAAAATTCCAGTTAAAAAATTCATTGTTTGATAAACCTTTTAGATGATGTAATTACTTTTCATCTTTCCTTTACCAATTTTTGCTTCTAAAACAAAAATTATATGTTATTCCTCCGATTTTGTACTGGACATGGAAGCATTCTGCATGTTTGATTTGTCACGGTTTCCAGATAAAGTATGATTGTCTTCAGCGTTTCAAAAATATTTTAGTTAAAATATTTAGAAAGAGAAGGCTACAAACCTTCCAGGACTAATGTGCGACAAAAGGATGAAAAAACTTATGATCATATCGTTAGTTCATAAAAATTAGTCGCCATAGCTTTTAATATCAATTCTCAAATTATCTTATTTATTGAATTCTTTTATTTTTAGTTTTTGTACTTCTAACAAAAAATGTGATCTATTAACACGCAGCGATGTTGTAATTAGTTATTTTTTACCTTGCCACTATTATTGCTTTATTATAATTGAAAATAACATACAATAAAAAACCTTTCCAACATGAGCGAAAGTTTTCTTCTAGATAATGTGAAAGTTTTCTTCTAGATAATGTAAACATTCGTCCCCATGGATCGTCTAAACTTAGCCATGCTTTTTTTTTTTGAAAGAGGTTGAATGTGTGTAGAGAAATTTTGAATCTTGTACTTTGTTTCGTTCTTTCTTTTTGTAATCCCTTCCTTTCAGAAAAGATATTTCTCTGCTATTAGAATCTGTACATGTCTGTCACGTTACTCTGTAACTCCTCAAGAACATGTTGAGCATGACCCTCAATAACATTCAATCGAATCTCGATAACTCGAAGCTTTACAAACTCAAATATACCTTAATTTCAAAGTTTTCATTTGGTCCCAAATTCTTGAAAAGACGGTAGGAACTGCTTATGACTCGAACTGTCAATAACTCTAAGCTTTTAGCCGGTCCCTTGGGACCTCAAGTTATTGAGACTCGACTGTATTTAAGATGCTAATTTGCATCTTTAGAAAGAATGTATTTTGTTTTTTGGAATTTAAGTAAAACTTTAAGTTAAATACAGGACTCAAATAATAAAAAAAAATCTTTGGCAAAAGAAGGAAAAAATTATCTGCCCCAGCTTCAAATTGCTAGAACTTAAAATGCAACAACAAAATCATTTGCAATGATATTGAAGTAAATATTGCTATTTGAAGTAAAAAAACATTCTTTTGTTACTTATATTGACATACTGAATGAAAAATTATTCTTATTGCTAAATTTTAATGTACAGGTCATAATTTGTACAAATTTGTATTTAAACCAAAAAGCTTTTCCAGCTCATTTGTGCATTAATACGTTGTTTCATTATTTATTTTTTTCAAGCACACAAAGGTATTTATTTATTGTATTAAATTGTTTTGTATGAATTATAATTCTTGATATTCATTTAAAACTGCAAAGGATCATACTGCAAATAACATTAAGCAATTTTTTGAGTCAATTCTACTTGAAATTTGTTCCCATCAATTATTTCCCATATTTGCCTTTTTATTTACAAATTTTACAATCAGGGGAGAAATTTTTTTTCTAATATTTTAATTGATATCTCTTCCAGGTCAACTTCAAATTCTCCAGTTAGCCGAAAAAAATTAGTCTAAACTTTGGACCAAGTAGTCAAGCTCTAAGCAGTGGACAAGAGATCAAGTGCTCTTCTTTATTGAAAATGCATGTGCGTCCCCTTTTTATATCACTTCTTTTTTTTCTCTCTTAAAATTGAATATCTCTTCCTTTTCAGTATTCTATTTAAAAGCGTTGTTTATCTATCCGTAGCCCATTACAGAGTTATATTTAGACCACACAAAATGTACAATTTCATCACAAGTTTGCTTCTTCATATCATCTTGATGCATGTTTTTCTACATGCTGAAAATTTTAAAATGTACTCCAATACAATAAATTATACTTTGAAAATGTGACTTTCTTTGTTTTTCTCAGTCTTATTCTCCTCGTTTGTGTCTCCCTATTTATCAAAAAATGCTCAAAAAGAGAAAAAGTTGAAAGTAAACATGTTTACCATTGAAAATATACAATGAATACTTCTGAATGAAAAGTTTTTGTTTTTGCGACAGAGACTTTAGTAACAGGTTCGTTTTCACAAATGAGATTTTTATTGATAATTGCCTTTATTTCAAATTAATATCGATGAAGAGTTGATTTATATATTTTGGTAACCTTCTTTTATTCATTTTTTAAGTGCAATTTTAATGTGTGATACATTTGTGAAACTGGCGTTTCTCTTTTCGTATAACCGGCATGATACTGTAATTAAGGAGTTTTTATTCAACGGTTAGACACAATATAAAATCAGATTAAAATGGTAGCACTAGTATAATTTCAACAGTGCTTATTTAAAAAGGTTGAATTTAAGTCAAGAAGCATGACATTAGCAAAAGTAATATAAATATATGCTGTTGACTTGTTTTAAGAAATGTAAAAAACAAACTTTCCAGTTTAGGCAGTTGTCTACTCAGCGTGCCTTATTAAAAATTCTACTCCTTGTTCATATCCATTAAAATGTAAAGTAAAATATTTATTTTTTTACTGGAAAATCTCTCCATTGTTTTTTTTCCTATAATATTTTTCAAAGTTTTAGAAAGGCAATTGAAACTAAATTTACCATAATTGCAATACACTTCAAATAATTTTAAACTCTTAATGTCTAAAAAGTTTAAACGTGTTAATTACTTTAAATGCGTTTTTATCTTTATTTATATGCGGTTTTTCTTCATCTCATTGTCAAATATAAAATTGTCTCATTCACCTTTTAGGTGTACTTATTAACTGTATCCTTTATCCAGTCAGCCTTATCAGAGACCTTGCTAAAGATAACCTTATTTTCTGGCATTCCACATAATCCACCGCTCAACATATTCCCATGCGTTGCATAACTTGTATCACCCATTACATACCATCTTCCTCCAAAATTACATACTAATGGTCCACCACTGTCGCCCTGCAAAAGAAAAAATGAAATAAATAATAATGAAGTGTGTGTCATGGCTATCTGAGTTAATACAGCTAAAGTTTCATTTTCATGCGGGCCATTTTTGTCAACTTTTATGTTTAGATATGCTAATAAAGTAACTTACATGGCATGGGGAATTAAAGTGGTTAGGATGCACTGTGCATATTTGATGTGAAGTGTCGTGGTCGCATTTGTCTGTGGACTGAATTGTCTGCAGAGTTTGTTTTAATACATGAGCAAATCCGGAACCTGCAAAAAAATTAAAATAAATTGCTTTTCAACTTCCTTATTTGCCCTTAAGTGGAAATAGCTGAAAAATTAGCAGAAATATGTCGTAAAATAAACAAATTTCAATATTTTTAAGTACAATAACTCTAGTGTCAATCAGGCTTGGACTCGATTACGAGAAAATGTAGTTGATTACGAGCATGAAAAATTAGAGATTATATGATTATGATTACAGTCCTATGTCAGATTGCAATTACGATTACAACAATAATTAGATTATGTAAAAATGTAATTGATAATGATTATTATAAAAGCCGACTAAAATTTTGATTACAGCTTTGTGAGGAATATATATACAGAGGATGATCTAGAAATTTTTGTTTGAGGGGGCAAGTTTCAGTGCACCTTATTAGTTAAGCGGATGGAAAACAAAGCATGTAAAATATAAACCTTCTTTAAAATATCATGCAGTATTGCACAGCAAGTACTATAATTATATTCTGTTAAATTAACCATTTATTTATTTTTGTTAAATTTACTACTACAAAAGATATAAATTGGCAATTTATAAATTGTCTGCATGTAATCAATATTGGAATTTTAAAATTCTAAAAAATAAAACTCCCAAAGGACATTTCAAAAATTTCTGAAATAAAATTTAACATTTTTTGAAACATGAAAAATGTTTTAAAAATCTAATTATACACAACTATTTATTCTTTTGTATACTTATTGATTAAAAATAATATGAGCATTAAAATATAAAGTATAAACTAAGATTAAATTATACATGAAAATATTTTGAAAAAAAAAAGTCTGATTACACAATTACAAGGCTAAATTACGATTATTGAAGAAAAAAGATTACAATTAGGATTACACAAGAAATACTTAATTACAACTACATGATTACGAGTGTCTCATTTCCAAATTCTGATTATGATTACAAAAAATGTAATCGATTACGCTGGATATGATAACGTAATCGGCGATTACTCCAAGCCTGGTGCCAATCAGTACAAGTAAAAACAATTGATACTCAAATTTTCATATTATATCAACAAAATTCATGAAATTACTAAAATGTTGGTCTTTTTCCCTTCTAAACTTAGGATATTTCTATTAATATTTTTTGCTTGCCCTCAGAGCACCAAGAGAGGTGCTACCTATGATCTTTACCTTTTCCAATCTGCCTCCCAGGTATAAATCAATTCCCAGCAATTGATTAAGAATTAAAAGAAATATGTATATCAAGCGTACTTTAAAAATTAACTTTTGAGAACAGCAATACTTTAATTTTTGCCTGAATCATTTGCTGTCAAGCTGATAACAGCTCTAAATCACTACATCAAAATACCTTTTTAGATGATTTCATCTCTATTTTCCAACATATTTTTCATGTGAGTAAAATGTGGTAATGTAAATAAGAACACAAAAAAAAAGATAAAAAGTGTTAAAAACACAGCAAAGAGCTGTTTCAAAGCTATCAAAGCAAGCCTCTTCATTGATGCATAAAAATAGGTTCATGTTAAGGCAAACACAGGATATGGCTCATTTGGCTGGCCTCTTGTTGCTTAACCCTGTATGCCCCGATGGGACTCATAAATCCTGCTTTTTTTTTTACACACTCCAGGGTCCCCCGTACCTACCACAACTTGTGGTTTAACCGGGATAGGACCCTGGAGAGTGCTCTGTTCTTTTTGAACTAGAACCAAGGGCTGAGCAAACCCTTGGCCCAGCACCCCCAGAGGTATCGTTTCACATGGAGGACTTTGTGACCACGACATTTTTAACGTCCCCCAGCCACCATTAATCAAGACGGTGGATCTTTGTTCCGGGTCCCTCCAGTCACGAGTCCGACGCCTTACCGATCAGGCTACCACTGCCCAGAAGTCCTAATTATATTTAGTATTATGAATCCTAAAATCATACTGAAGCTTTTGAGTGCCACTCCTTGCAGTTCGCTGAGAGGCCAACAGATGGCACCTGCGATCGGAAACAGTTTTCTTAGGGACCTTAAGGAGTAGGGGGCCTTTGACCCGACTAATTTCCAAAATTTTTATACACTGTATCTATGTTGTTTGTATTTTCAACTAAAAAAATACATAAAAATTCATTACTGAATTAATTTGGGACATAAAGGGTTAAGACGCAAAAATGTGAAGATTAATATAATCAGAACAGTTTTTGTATAGAACTCCCAAAGAGAGTTTGATGTTCGGAAACAAAAATTAGGCGTCATTGGTTCCTTGCTAGCTTTTTCTTTTCTTAGTTGTCAAAATCTTCTACTAAAGTAGTTAAAATTTTTTATTTTGTCGGGTTACACCTTGCTGCGAAAGAGGTCTTTGATATTTTGTTAATCCCAACAAAAACATAAATGTGAAAAAGGAGCCAAGTTCGGTTGAAACAACGTTTGGGCAGTTAGAAGCAGCGGTGCCACCGACAAAAGAGTTGAAATCTAACAGGCTCCAAGTTCTATAGCTGTTCTGTCAACTACAGTCGTGAGAGTTATTGAAATGTTCATTAATTTATTTTAATAACATTTCGTTAGTTCCTTTCATATCGGATTTGGAACTGGGCAAGTTCATTTCTAACTGACGGAAGTCGGACTTTTTTGAACGTAACTTTGTGACGATTTAAACTTGCCCAGTTCCGAAGCCGATATGAAAGGAACTAACGAAATGTTATTAAAATAAATTAATGAACATTTCAATAACTCTCACGACTGTAGTTAACAGAACAGCTATAGAACTTGGAGCCTGTTAGATTTCAACTCTTTTGTCGGTGGCACCGCTGCTTCTAACTGCCCAAACGTTGTTTCAACCGAACTTGGCTCCTTTTTCACATTTATGTTTTTGTTGGGATATCATGCATTTTTGAAAAGCCGAAGTAACGGTCATGCTTTCATTTAGACACAAATTAATACACACATAACATGAGATTTCAGTTACGCTGACAACGCAGATATAACATAGGCCATGCTACATTCGACATATTTTTAATTTTAATGATTTTACTCGTAATTCAAATAAATAATAGGAGACGCTGCAATTTATGATCAATGACGAAAGAAACAGGTAAAACAAGTAAATTTTCTTCGTGTTTACCCTACATTTTTCTTATAAGAGGAATAGAATATTTTAACTACTTGGTTAATATCTTAAGTCACCGCAAGGTGGCATAGTCAATTCTCTAGAATTCGAATTATTTATTTCATCTTGATAAACCATTTTAATCTTCCGTCAAGGCAAACTAAGCCTTGAAACAGCTTACAATAAAACATTTGATTTTAAACTTAAGTATTTTATTTTTGGCAATGTTTTACAAGCATTTTGGCGCTTTTGTTTGACGAACCATTTATAAATCGCGCCAAGATACTCATTAAAAAAAATGCTTTTTTTCTTGCTTTTTTAATGTAGTTTTCGGACTTTTTAGATTTTTCCCATAGTTAGGGTATGGAAATATACCTTGATGCCAAATTTTAAGATTCTGAGACACTTGGAAGTAGGTAAACATTTTGATGAGTGAGTGTATAATCTAAATAAGAAAATCGCCATATTTTGACTTTTCAAATATTAATAACTTTAAAACTAAAAGAGATATATTCATATAATTTAGGATTATGGGTGTTCTATGTCACTCTAATAGACTTACAAAATTTAAAGCACGTAGATGAAGTAGTTCTTGAGAAATGGAGGGGTCGAAAGTAGCCCGAAATGGTTCGTGTAAAGATACACTAGCAGATGTGCAGCGCGAACTTGGCTGACACACTGCCGTGTGTCTTGATGAGCACCAAGCATTCATGGCCCAGCCAAGAATCTTTATCAGCAGTTTATTATTGCTACCAGATTAAAAACAGAATCCATTTCATTAAAATATGTCCCGTTTTGGAAAAGTGTAAAGGTGTCATAGAAGAGATACCCCCCAAGTGTCCAAGGATTGGTTTCATTGTTTGAAGCTTGAAAAACGAAGACAGGAAATCAATTTGAAAAGGTAAGTTTGAATTTTGAACAAAAACAATACTCTGCCTGAAAAAATATAAAGTTAATCCAAAAAGAAGGATTGGATAAAAATTAAAATTGTCGAATCCTCAAATTTCTTTTTTTTCTCTAAAAACATAGGTGTCAAAAATTGCAGCTACATGTGAATTTGTCACACTGACATTTGCAAAATATGACTAATGATCAGTAGAGTACATAGACCTAGATGAGCTCCCCTGCAAGATTTGTCAGTGTGCTTCCCACCACCCTATTAAAGTATAAAAAATGTTTCTCCCACATAACTCACAGTGCTATTTTCCTGGATCATGTGCCTTCAAACCTCTTGCGCTCACCCCATGCTACGGGAGCTGCAGGGGCTAATCTCTGTACGCCACTGCTAATGACCTTTTTAGCCTACTTTCCCGTTAAAAATAAAAGAAAGACGAAAAAAGTATTAAAAGTAGCTTAATGCATCTAAAAAATATCGCCAAGTCCAAAAAATATCGCCAAGTTAAAAAATATCGCCAAGTCAAAAAAAAATATCGCCAAGTGAAAAAAATAAAAAGGTAAAATGAATATTGAAAAATTAAAAATTTGAAAGTAGGGTATTGAGATGGGGAATTTGTGTGTCGGTCGGTCGGTCGGTCGGTCGGTCGGTCGGTCTGTCCCCCCCTAATAACTTTTGAATGAACAGTCCGATTTGGACAAACTTTTTTTTGTTGGAAAGATCTCGGCGAGTACAGCTCATTCCCATATTTGATTTTTTGATTTGAACAATTTTTGGTTCAAATTTGAGCCGTTCAAACAACCGGTCCCGCGATACTAACTTTTTAATGAACAGTCCGATTTGAACAAACTTTTTTTTGTTGGAAAGAACTTTTCAAGGATACTTCATTCCCGTATTTACATTTCCGATTTGAACAATTTTTCGTTCAACATTGAACCGCTCAAGCAAGCTGTCACCCCTAATAACTTTTGAGTAAACAGTCCGAAAAAAAATGACTGACTGTGCAGACGATTTTTTGTTTATTTATTCATTTGTTTTATTGAATTTATTATTATTATTATTATTATTTTTGGCAGACGATTTTTTTTGTAACAAAAATGTTTCATTCACGAGAGCATTTTATTCTTTATTTATATTTAACAACTGGCAACGGATTAAAAGTGAAATTCGAGACATTTTATCAACGGACGAGTTTTTTTTTTTTCTTTTTTTTTTCTTTCTTTGATAAAATGTGTTTTGATGTACTTTGTACTTTTAATTTTTTTTTGAAAACAATTGAGGAATTTTTCTACGGAAGAACTGTAACAGTTACATTCTTTAAAAGGTGCGACAAAACTTTATTTATTCATTAATTTACTTTTTATGTGTCTATTTCATCTGATGAGAGGGGTATATTTTGCTTTTAGAAATCAGCTTCAAGTGCTAAAAAGGTATGTTTG
Organism: Uloborus plumipes; assembly: GCA_038373865.1. Classification (NCBI taxonomy): domain Eukaryota; kingdom Metazoa; phylum Arthropoda; class Arachnida; order Araneae; family Uloboridae; genus Uloborus; species Uloborus plumipes. The sequence goes on from JAXGGA010004304.1 coordinate 29,537, forward strand.
ACATAATTTTTAGTCTTAGATGATCAAGAGAATAATGATTAGATGCTAGAATGCCGATGTCGATGTACGGGAAAGTAGGCTCGTTTAGTTCTTGACAGAACTTCTTGTTTTTTTTAAGTTATGCCTCAGACATATTTACAACAAATAAAGCTTAGAAAATATAGGTTCTTGATTTGTTACAGTTAGATAATATTTTAACTAATAGTAGAGCACATGTAGTTCTAATAGTCAGGAAAAAGTTATCTCTAAAGGTCAAAGCAAATGATAACACAAGCAATTTCAAAAATTGATACTCATATGAAATATTTTGCTGCCAAAAATTATTTTTGACGTTTTAAAATGACATGCAATTAACATTTTAAATATTAATTGAGACCTAATATTAAGCACTAGGGAAGGGATGCACCGATTAATCGGCCACTTGACCGATTATTAATAACAATCGGCAAAATTATACCGATTAATCGGCGGAAAAAAATATTTTTTAAATATTATATTTTAAAGTATATCTTCACCAAGAAATTTTGATGAATAATTTTATCAACAGAAAATAAATTAAATTATCTGAAATTTTTACTAAAACATGTAGTATAAAGGGTAAGAGTATAGGGTAAAAACAAAACAAATAGTTTTCATATAGTTTTTAAAACTGGATGGAATATCAAAAGATTACCCTCACAGCTTATATTCATATGGCACTATTAGAAATAATTGTACTCCTGAACTTTTAAATTGGAATGCGAAAACATAAGCATTTCATTTGATTTATAATCAGTCAAATTTTCGCAATCAACAAGCAGAAAAATATGTGTTGAATAAAATTCTCGAACATGAATCTGCGAAGAACAAATTTATAAACTAGAAATAAATAATTTCCTGCAAACATAAGGATAACATGTAGTACAAAAATGTACTGAGTAAAAATAAAGAAATAATAATTCAAAGAATGAAATATAAAAAAATAATCCTCACATTTGATATGCATTTTTTAATAATTTAAATTTACTCTTTTAAATAAATGTATACCTATTAACAACGTTGCAACATTTTTTATGAGTCGATACTTTTCTCTTTGGCGTAATGCTTTTAGGTAACCTCTCAGTTTTGCAAAGAGTAAAAGTTTTGAATTAAATGCCTACTAATATAATAGGAAAATAAAGTTTAAATTAAAAGCACAAATTAGATCTCCAACTATTTTTTTTAATTTCGTGTCAAGTTAATGTAATTAATAATGTGTTAATGTAATTTTTCTAACAATAATATGAAACTTTGTTCAAAAAATTGGATAAATTTCGAAATTATTTTGGCAAAACTAGGAAATTGAAAAATTAAATTTTCTCCGGAAGATAAATTAGTAACTATTTCTAAAATCGGAATTGTAAAAGAAAGAAAAAAGGAGCAGTGATTGTGAAATTTGTAGTATTGAAAATGATCCCTTATGAGCATTAGTCGGCTGGGCCGATTAATCGGTAATAGGCCAATTTGCTTATCAGTGCATCCCTATTGAGCACATTATTTATTTATTTAAAATTATGCTTATTTTCATTTTAATTGCTTTGTAGAATTTGTCAAATGCATGAAAAGCAAAAGTTAATTTTGGTTACTTTTTCTATCATTTATTAAACCAGTTATACTTTCCTTTACATTCCTTTATTTAATAATTTACTCTTTTATTTATTCATTCACTTATTTTCCTATTCATTCACTATTTTATTCTCTCGTTTATTTTTTCCTCATAGTTTAATTAATCTTTATTTACTTATTCATTCTTTTATTTACTTTCATTCTCGTCAAAAATATATTAAGTAACCAAATCTAAAAGGTTACATTAAAACATTTTATTTTTCACTTGCCCCATGAAAAATAAAAGTGAATTTTCTACTTTTTTTTACCTACAAACTTACTGCTAAAAATATAAAAAAGTTCCAATACAAGATTTATTATGAAGTACATTGTTCTTTCTTGGTGTACTCTAATTTTCAGAACAAATTTCCTATTTACTCAGTTTTAAACAAGAAGTTCTGTTAAGAACTAAACGAGCCTACTTTCCCGTACATCGACATCGGCAATCTAGCATCTAATCAATATTCTCTTGAATATCTGAAACTAAAAATTATGTCAAACATACCTTTATAACACTTAAAGCTGATTTCTAAAAGCAAAATATACCCCTCTCATCAGATGATCAGAGCACGTAAAAAGTAAATAAACGAGTAAATAAAGTTTTGTCGCACCTTTTAAAGAATGTAACTGCTATAGTTCTTCCGTAGAAAAATTTCACAATCGTTTTCAAATGAAAAAAAAAAAAATAAATAAAATAAAAGTACAAAGAACATCAAAACACATTTTATCGAAGAAAGAATAAAACCTTGTTCGTTAATAAAATGTCTCGAATTTTATTTTTAATCCGTTGCCAGTTGTTAAATATAAGTAAAGAATAAAATGCTCTCGTGAATGAACAATTTTTGTAATAAAAAAAAATATCGTCTGCAAAAAAAAAATAAATAAATAAAAATAATAATAATAAATTAAACAAAAAAAAATGAATAAATAAACAAAAAATCGTCTGCCCAGTCAGTCATTTTTTTCTGAGCTTGCATTTCCGCCATGTTTACGGAGTCGGAGTCGGAATCAGAGTCCTCACAGAAGATTTTTCAGAAAAGTACTTAACATACATTTTTTATCAAAACTGTTTTCTTACAAAGTTAGTTTGAAGGAAATCCGCCTTTAAGTTTAGAATCAACATTCAATTTAAATTTCCCAGTAGGCGCTCATGGTAAAAATTTTTCTGAACGGTTCATCATTGAACGAAAAATGGTTCAAATTGAAAAGTGAAATATGGGAACGAGTCTCTCCGAGATCTTTCGAACAAAAAAGTTTATTCAATTCAGACGGTTCACTTAAAAGTTATTAGGTGGAGAAAGGTTGCTTGAACGGTTCAATGTTGAACGAAAAAATGTTCAAATTGAAAATTAAAATACGGTAATGAAGTGCTGTGACACCCGATTAAAGAGATAGTTGTTATCAAACATTTATTGACTTGATTAAATTACTATTTACAAAAATGCTATGTACAAAGAGGAAAAAGATTGGCACGCATCCTGTTGATGCGGCGGTTGTGCTCGAAGTAAAGCTTGAGGGGTCGAGACCCAGGAGAGGGATGCAGCTCGTCGCTTCCCATTGGCCAATGTCCACATGCACAGGTCGTGGTGTACACGTGATGTACACGTGAATGTGTGGGTGAGATTTTTCTCATTGGTTGGTGTTCACGTGCACAGCGCGTGGTGTGCATGTGTTGTGAACGTGATACATGGCTATGTGTGGGAAATCACTGATGGACGCTGCATACTCCCCTCCTAGCGACAGTGATTATTTTTCATTTTTTTTGACGTATGAAACCTATCCGGGAAACGAACTTTACGTCCCGAACGGGTTGTTTGATGTGCAGGTTCTGTAGTGCTAGGCTGCACTACTGACGGCTGAGGTGGTGCAGTGGGAGTAGTAACTGGAGAACATGGATCAGGTGCTGGAGGTTTCACAATGTATGCAGGTTTTAATCTGTCAATGGAGACAGAAACTACCTTACCATTGACGTCGACATCGAACACCTTGTTATTGCGTTTGATGACTCGGTAAGGACCATCATACGGTTGACGTAATGGCTGCTTGACACAATCACACCGTAAAAATACATATTCTGTGGTCAAAATCGACGATGGCACAAAAATTGGTTTGGATCCATGACGCGACATTGGTGGAGTGCGAATATGACGCATGTGCTCCTTTAATTTTTCGACAAATGTGGTGGGATCAGTAGGAGCACTACATTCGTCGAAAAAGTCCCCGGGCAGTCGAAGGGAGGAACCGTAAACAAGTTCCGCTGAGGAGCAGCCTAGATCGAGTTTCGGAGCTGACCGGAGACCAAGCATCACAGTGGGGAGAACTTCCGTCCAGCGATCAGTTGCGTAACATTTAATCGCTTGCTTTAGAGGGCGGTGAAACTCTTCTATTAACCCGTTTGCGATTGGATGGTAGGCAGTAGTGCGGATTTTTTTTATGCCGAGAAATTTCGACAAGGAGCGAAATAACTCGGATTCAAACTGCCTGCCTTGGTCGGTCGTTATGATGGAGGGGCATCCGAAACGGGAAATCCAGGTGTTGTAGAATTTCTCTGCGACTGTTGATGCTGTCATATCTTTCATTGGTACCGCTTCGGGCCATCGTGTGAAACGATCTATCATAGTAAGACAGTAGATGTATCCGTTAGACGGTGGGAGTTGACCCACGATATCCAGATGCACATGATGGAATCGACCGGACGGTTCACTGAAATTCTGAAGCGGCGACTTAATGTGGCGATGCACTTTGGATTTCTGGCATGGAACGCAATACTTGGTCCATTTTGCAGAATCAGAAGACACCGAGGGCCAGATGAACCGCTGCCGGACGAGCTTACTAGTGCGACGAGAGCCAGGATGTGCAAGGTTATGTACACTCTCAAACACTGCTTGTCGGAATTCTTTTGGGATATAGGGGCGAGCAATTCCAGTGGAGAAATCACAGTATAATTCTGTCTCAGAATTTGGGAGTACAGTTTTTTTTAACTGTAGGGAATTATCTTTTGATAACAGTAACTTTAATTCGGGGTCACAAGCTTGTGCTTGGGATATTTGATCGTAATTAATTTTACTTGGGAGGGATATAGCGGAAATACGGCTCATTATGTCCGCTGAAATATTAGAACTCCCTGAAATATGGCGCACATCACAAGTAAATTGAGAAATGAATGATAATTGGCGAATTTGTCGAGGTGAACATTTTTCCGGTTTTTGACGAAAAGCAAATACCAGGGCTTTGTGGTCAGTATACCAAATAAATTCTCTTGCTTCTAGCATGTGACGAAAATACCGAATAGAAGCATAAGCTGAAAGTAATTCTCGATCATAAGCGCTGTAGTTCATTTCAGTTGGAGTTAGGCGTCGCGAAAAGAAGCCAAGTGGTTGCAACTCATTATCAACAAGTTGATGTAGTGCACTGCCTATTGCGAAATCGGAAGCATCAGTATGCAATACAAGTTTTGCAGACGGAGAAGGATGAGCTAAAAGAGTAGCATCAGCCAACAATTGTTTACATTTTTGAAATGAGGCAGTAGCTGAAGTTGACCAGTTAATTACTGTATTATCTTTCTTTTTTACAGATCCTTTTAAGAAATCATGCAACAAAATTTGGGCTTCCGCTGCGTGTGGTAGAAATCTTCTATAAAAATTCATAAGACCTAAAAATTTTCGTAACTCATGTACAGTTTCAGGTTGTTTATAATCAAGAATAGCTTGCACTTTACTAGGTAAGGGTTTAATACCTGCAGGAGTAATTAAATGACCTAGAAAATCTAATTCTGATTTACCTAACGCACATTTTGATGCATTTAATTTTAAGCCATATAAAGTTAACCTCTCAAAAATCTGACGAAGATGAATTTTGTGCTCTTCAACAGACTCAGAAAAAATAAGAATATCATCCAAATAAACATAGCAGAAAGATAAACCGCGTAACACTTCATGCATAAAGCGCATAAAAGTTTGAGAACCGTTAACTAAACCGAAACTTAATTTAGTAAATTCATAAAGGCCCCAAGGGGTAGTTACTGCAGTTTTTGGAATATCGGGTTCATGAATAGGGATTTGGTGGTATGCCCTAAAAATATCTATCTTAGAAAAAATTGACTTACCATGAAGTGCGTGGGAAAAATCATGAAGATAGGGGATAGGATATGAATCAAATTCTGTGACAGAATTTAATTTACGGTAATCACCCACTGGTCTAACAGATGAATCCGCTTTAGGCACACAGTGTAAAGGTGAGCTCCAAGGGCTCTTTGATGGACGAATAATCCCTTGCTCTAATAGGTATTCGAATTCACCTTTTACTTTGTCATAAATCGATGGGTGTAAACGCCGAGGTTTAGCATACACAGGTGGGCCTTTTGTTAAGATGTGATGCACTGTGGAATGTGGAATTGATTTATGCACTAAGGTGGGGTTTGTCAAATCTGGAAATTCTTTTAAGATATCCTGAAATTCACACGATTTATCACACACCAGATGCACAGATTTTTGTAGCGTAGGTTGCACACGTCCGGAAGCACGTAAAGATGTTTCTGCGTGAATTAGCCGTTCTTTACGCAGATCAATGATGATGTTGAAATGCTTTAAGAAGTCGGCTCCAATGATGGGACAAGTTACGTCGGCTACCACAAATGTCCACGGTAAATTTAAACGTAAGCCGAGGTCTAGTTGACGATGAATCATTCCGTACGCAGGAATTTTTGTATTATTTGCTGCGTACAGCGAAAATGCTGAAGATGCATTTCGTTTTTGAGGAGTTGCAGGAGGCAGAACAGAGATTTCCGAACCGCTGTCAATAAGAAATTTCTGACCAGTTTTGCGATCAAAAACAAATAATCTGCTGCTGGAATTGGAGAGATTTTCCGTCATCCCAGCTATGACGGAGTTAGGGCGTTTTTTTGGTTACTGAAATTACAAGGCGAGGCACACTTTCTAGCATCTTGTCCGAACCGGCGATGATAGTAACACAGTCCACTGGAGTGCTGGTTATTCCTCGAAGACGAGCGCTGCCGATTGTACGAATTTCCGCGGTGCGGAGGACGGGAGTTGCGGGAAAAGGTCAGCTCTTCGACTTTCCGTGTGAGCTCCGAAATTTGCCTCTCCAACTTCTCCATGGGGGATTCAGGAGTGGGCGGCGGAACACTGCTTGTCGCTGCAAAAATAGAGTGCGGCATTGCGACTTCGGCTATCTTGTCGGCGATTTTTGCTAGAGTATCAAGCGATTCTGAACTAGCGGACAAAATCGCCGAAACGTGAGGCGGCATCCTCTGCATCCACAGATTTTTCAGAAAATCATCATTGAGACGATTGGCAGAAAGTTCTTTCATTTTCCGCAAGAGCTGACTAGGACGCTCATCTCCTAGTTGAAGATCAGAGAGCAATTTTTTTATAGTCTGATTTTCAGACTCCGCAAATTCGGATATTAGGCGATCCGCAAGAGTCTTGTATTTGTTTTGTGCTGGAGGATTGAGCACAATATCTGAAACGTGTGAAAGAGTTTCTGAATCAACGTTTGCCACTAACGCAGCGTATTTTGTATCGTCGGCGGTGATTCCACTGTACAGGAAGGCATTTTCACACTGCAATATCCATAAGCGCACGTTTGCTCTCCAGAAGGGGGGAAGCTTCAACGCCACGCGAGAAACTTGCCCCGCGGCGGTGAGGGGAGCGTTGTCGGTTGACATCTGGCGTCCGAAGAGAGGGAAATGGAGTTCTGAAGAAAAGGAAACGGTTTTCACTTCTCGTGCTGCCACTCGCTCCTCTCGCTCATGAATCAGTTAACATTTGAAGATTTTTGCATGTACAATTCCGGGTCACCAGTGCTGTGACACCCGATTAAAGAGATAGTTGTTATCAAACATTTATTGACTTGATTAAATTACTATTTACAAAAATGCTATGTACAAAGAGGAAAAAGATTGGCACGCATCCTGTTGATGCGGCGGTTGTGCTCGAAGTAAAGCTTGAGGGGTCGAGACCCAGGAGAGGGATGCAGCTCGTCGCTTCCCATTGGCCAATGTCCACATGCACAGGTCGTGGTGTACACGTGATGTACACGTGAATGTGTGGGTGAGATTTTTCTCATTGGTTGGTGTTCACGTGCACAGCGCGTGGTGTGCATGTGTTGTGAACGTGATACATGGCTATGTGTGGGAAATCACTGATGGACGCTGCAGAAGTATCCTTGCCGATATCTTTCGAACAAAAAAAAGTTTGTTTAAATCGGATTGTTCACTTAAAAGTTATTAGGGGTGAGAGCTTGTTTGAACGGTTCAATGTTGAACGAAAAATTGTTCAAATCAAAAATGTAGGTACGGGAATGAAGTATCCTTGAAAAGATCTTTCGAACAAAAAAAAGTTTGTTCAAATCGGACTGTTCATTCAAAAGTTAGTATCGCGGGACCGGTTATTTGAACGGCTCAAAGTTGAACCAAAAATTGTTCAAATCAAAAAATCAAATATGGGAATGAGCTGTACTCGCCGAGATCTTTCCAACAAAAAAAAGTTTGTCCAAATCGGAATGTTCATTCAAAAGTTATTAGGGGGGGGACAGACAGACAGACCGACCGACAGACCGACACACAAATTCCCCCATCTCAATACCCTACTTTCAAATTTTTAATTTTTCGATATTCATTTTACCTCTTTATTTTTTTAACTTGGCGATATTTTTTGGACTTGGCGATATTTTTTTTTAATTTGGCGATTTTTTTTGGACTTGGCGATATTTTTTAGATGCATTAAGCTACTTTTAATACTTTTTTCGTCTTTCTTTTATTTTTAACGGGAAAGTAGGCTAAAAAGGTAAGGTATCTTAACTATTTCTCTTCACTCCTCTTCCCTATACCACAGATTATTTTTGTGTTGATTTCTATTCGAAAGCAAAAACCAAAAATCTCAATTTCAAACTTAAAATTCACTAAAAAAATTTCAGTAATATGACTTTTGAATGATTAGAAGATTTTTCTGAAATCAGGTTGTTGATAGAATAAAATTTAAGTTTCACAATAGCATTCTATTGGGTACTGTTGACCAGAATGAGAATGCTTGAATTGAAAATAAAATTTATTAAATTTTTGACCGTTCTTAAAAATGAAATAATTTAAGTTACCTCTCGTTTCGCCCCAACCTGTGGCATAACAGTTCGTGTCAGCCGGTAAATCCCATCCTAAAGTTGGAACACATGCTGGTTGAACTGTGTTAGTAAATTGAACAGGAGCGTTCAGTTTAATCAATGCTATGTCATCTTTCACTCCAAAATGTCCTCTGAGCTGAAATGTGACAAAAAAAATGCATTCTTCTCTTTTATTTGGATGAAATTTTCACAAATAGGTGAAAGAAATCAATATACAAAACTCCAAACTTACAATAAAAATTGCTTGCATGCGTCGGAATCATAGAATTTTATAAATGAAGCAGGAAAATTAATAAGGTCTCAGTTAGCAATGAGAATTGCATAGAATTTTCAGTTGCTAAATGCGATTCAATTTTTTGGAATTGCAGATAACAGTCTTCATAGATAAAATTTTTAAAACTCAATGGTTGATATTTTTTGGAAACCCGCTTGTTAAAAAATATATATGACTTGGTTATTAATGCAGGATCTGTTTGATTTTCTGCGGAAGTTTAAATCTTGTTATTTTGGTCAGTTTTTAAAATGTTTTCGATTTTTTTTTTTTTTTTTTTTGTTTAAAGGTAAGTACAAAATAGTGACAGAATTGAAAAATATCTATAGCTAAAAATCTTTTACACACATTGAAACAATTCATGTTTGAAATTGGAAAAAAATATACCAAGTGTTATGATTTTTTTGAAAAATTTCCGGTGAGAGCCACCTTTTTTTAATTTAATGGTGAAGGGTTTTTTTTAAACTTAATTGACTTAGCCTTTCACTTCATGTGTTGGGGCTCCTCCCAAAACTTCTAGCCACCCCTCGAAAAAAAATCCTGGGAGTGCAGTGTGGAACGAACATGATTACTGATTAGATGTTTGTAGTCTTTGGTACTCGAGAACCTGACCGAATCCAGAAAATTCAGTCACTTTCTGGCTCGACAATAAAAAAAAAAAAAAAAAAAAAAAAACTCTCTAAAAACTTAGTCTGGGCCCCCCTATAGTTTTACATTTTTGCAAACTCGAACACTTTTTGGTCCACATTAGGCCGAGGTTTCAGGATTCTAAAATGAATTAAGTTTTTATTTTCCGATCTTATTCAAGCAAAAATAATTTACAAGGCGTTGAAAATATTTAAATTTTACTTGTTTGATATTTAAAAATGCTAATGATTTCAAGTAAAGGTACTTTGAACATTATTTCGCAAATGCAAACACTTACTCGATCCATTTCTAGATCTGGATACCCAATAATGCGTTCTGCATATCGAATCTGCTCTCCGGAATCTTTCTTGTATTTATGATGACTTCCAAGGTGAATACGGTAGATGTATGGGTCAGCATTGCTTAAAATAATTCAATACAAATTTACATACATGTATATGAAGTAATGAAGTGAGTGGTGAGACATCGATAAAAAAAAAAAAACGTCAATGCTCAAAATTAAAACATCAATCACCTGAAACATCAAACTTTTTCTTGTGTGTTCCTGAATAATAAAAATTTAAAAATGCTTTAATGCTAGAACTAAATTCACGGTAATTAATTCAAAAATTGAGAAGATTTTTTCATCTGTCAAAGAAAAGTTTATAATGATAATTAATTGTTAACCTTCCACGTTAGGTAATGCAAAAGGATAACTAATTTATACATTTAAATCATTTTAAAAAAGAAACATCTATGCAAATCAATTCTAATAATATCGTAAACATATTTTAAATTTTCACCTTTATAACACAAAAGCTAAAAGTGAGTTTTTTAATAACTAATGTGAATCAGTTAGAGAAGTTTGTAAAATTTTTCAAAGTTGATAACATGCTCCGGCAAAAAAGGAAGGAAAAAGAAAAGTAGTACATAAATAAATGAATAAATCAATTGTTCTTCTATAATTTACTTACAACGCATTGACATGGAAGAATTGTACAAATTGTACTTAAAAATCAAATTATATTCTAAGATCGTAAACATTTATAGCGACTTAAAATGCATCAGACTAAGTTCATACTTAATGTACGAGAATAATTTTTAAAGCAAAACTACCTATTCAGAGTGAGAGGGAGTACCAAACTCCATTCTTTTTCCTGAAGTCATCAAACATGATTTGCAATTGATTTTTAGGACTTCCAATTTCAAAAAACTTCCGAAGATCACCTCTGAATCTCCCAACATTGAAGATCGTCTAAACTTCCTTTTAAAAACCTAAATTTTGAAAAGAAAAAAACAGGAGAGCCATACCGTGCCTCATCTTTCCCCCGAATGTCATCAATGGTACGTATTTAGAACTTACATTTTCCCAGTCTTCTGGGGAACCCTCTTCTTGAAATCCACTCATCTAACATCAAAGATCATCTGATATTGCGTATTTAAAGTTTAAACTTCGAAATATATAGTCAGGGAGAGTCCATAAGCCCTATTCCTTCCCCAAATGCCTAAGATAGTTCATAATTACATTTTTAGGACTTCAATGTCGAAAAATTTCTGGGAAAGCACACCTACCTTTCCCCAACATCATTAAAAATCTCTTTAATTGCGCTTATAGGACTTAAATTTTGAAAATTTTCTGGGGAAGAACCACTTCCCCCCCCCCCTTCCTTAATATTTTCGAAGATCATCTAACATTTCATTTTTGAAAATTCAACTAAAAAATTTTTTTACGAGAGAGAGAGTCTTTGAACTCTAGTCATAATGTTTCCTTTCTCCAGGGTCCGCTTTTTATATGCCTGGGAGAAATTTTCCTCCAATCTGTTCCGTAGAACCATTCGAATATTTTAAAGAAAAGTATGTTCCTGAGTACTATAGAAATATTTCACTTACAATTTAAAACAATGAGCTGCTGTGAGAACCCATTGTGAGTTGATTAGAGTACCACCACAAGAATGAGAGTTCGGTTCAATATAGAATTTCTGGAGAGAAACTTGCCATGGCCAACTATGAGGTTTTGCGGGTTCACCACCTACTACTCTATCTCGACTGCCATATATAGTGTTTGGGATTATCGGGGTTGTTCCACAATTGGATGGAGTTATCACAGGAAAGTCTGCAAAGAAATAAAATTATGATATTTTTCAGAAGAGTGAAACATACGAAATTAGTGAAGATCGTAACAATCATCAATTTCATAAAAAAGGAAAACTAAAATAGAAGATTGCAGAGAAACAAGAAAAGTTTACCGTTTTGATTTTTAACATTTAGAATGTTTGACATTTCGCATTAAAAAATAACAAACTATTGAAAGAAATTTAATTATTTTCCCCCTTTTTCACGATGTTTAATTTTTACTTGAAATACTAAGTGAAAATAGTCTTGGCTAAAATTTTGAGTGCAGTATGAAAAAGTTGGATCGTCAAAAAAAGGAGATAAAAGTTTTTCACCGAAATAAAGTGATGTTTATTTACCGATATTCGAGATGCTGCAGGAAAACAAGTATGGGAATCAATGGCGCACCGACGGCGACGGGAGAGAAGGGGCAGGGGCACTCCAGAGGGAGGTCGCGAAGATCTCCGAAAATGTCCTTATTCGACAAATTTTGGGACATAATTGCAATTTTTAAAATCCCGAATGTCATTTTTATTAGATGTACGTATGTATGCATACCCCTTTTTTTAAATCATTCTGCAAATTTTTGAGTTTCCATTTAGCACATTAAGAAGTTCAACCCTCAAGAAAATTTAAGTTCAGCGAGCATGGGAAGGGTTCTGAAGTGTCAATCACATTGAACTCTTGGTTTAACTTCGATTGCCAATCATAATATGGTAGTTTATATACATGTAAGGGGGATTGCGATCCACATCCCCAGAAGGTAAATTGTGTCTGTTTTAGTGATCGGAGTTTAAAGAAAGAAAAAAAAAAAGGCTATATTTTGGCCTACTCTCTGACATAGGATTATTATTAAGTCATTGTTCTGTTTATTTGTAATGGATCAAACCTCTAGCTTGTATGTTCATAATTCAAGTCGTATGCACTTGATTCAGTGTAAAACATTAAAACTTACTACATCCTTGCTCATCTGTACCATCTTCGCAATCATCTTTTCCATCACATTTCTTGCTTTGAGGAACGCAATTCCTATTTTTGCACAATATATATCCAGGCTCGCAGTCATCTATGGAAGCAAGGACAGTCAATCACAAACTTGATAATATAGTTTAAGATCAATTTTGAGAGAAAATGTCCTGTTTTCATATTAACGCCACTTACAAACTTTGATTACGACTGTACGTACATAGGCGGAAAACCTTCTGATATGTGATCGAAAAAGAAGGAAAAAAGTATCAATGTATCAATCTGATTATCCTTTCAATAAAGTTTTCTTGTTTGTGCAACACTTTATAACTATGCTGTATTAACTTCTCTCTTGTATAAAGAGCAAATAAGAAGAAACCTCTCGATCTACATTTTATCAAAATCTTTCTTTAGTATTAAGAATTTAGTTTAAGTATTGTTTTTTTCTTTATGTTCTGAATTCTTTATTGCCGTTTCGTTTTTTTTCTTTATTTTATTTCATTTAAATTTTTGGAAAAATACAATTTTTAAGTATATTTTCCACGATATTTTAGTGATTGCTTTATGCCCACTATTAAGACGTATGCATTCAGCGTATATTTTCTTTGAATATATTTGCATTGAGGACATTTGTCAAGTTTGGGGAGTTATTTACTATAACATAAGCCGATGCAGTTAAAAAAAAAAAAATTATAGTGCTGCTCTGATAAGTTAACTTCGAAATTGACAATGTTTACCTCCTTTTTTTTGGTAACAGCAACGGGTAATTTCCATAAACTTGAGTTGGAATTTTTGCAAAATGACTGCGAAAGTAACTCAACCCAATTCAGTATCCTTCCCTATTACCCAAAAAAGAAGAAAACATAGTCCATGTCGCAGGTGAATTTATACTGCTCTTCTGGGAAGTTGACCTACGAAATTGACATCGTTTACCTCTCTTTCAGTGCAAAATGACTGCGAAAGTAACCCAACTCAATTCAGTATCGTTCCCTATTACCCAAAAAAGAAGAAAACATAGTCCATGTCGCAGGTGAATTTATACTGCTCTTCTGGGAAGTTGACCTACGAAATTGACATTGTTTACCTCTCTTTCGGTGCAAAATGACTGCGAAAGTAACCCAACTCAATTCAGTATCGTTCCCTATTACCCAAAAAAGAAGAAAACATAGTCCATGTCGCAGGTGAATTTATACTGCTCTTCTGGGAAGTTGACCTACGAAATTGACATTGTTTACCTCTCTTTCGGTGCAAAATGACTGCGAAAGTAACCCAACTCAATTCAGTATCGTTCCCAATTACCCAAAAAAAGAAAACATAGTCCATGTCGCATTTCATTTCATTTCACACTCCAGGGTCGTCCATGTCGCAGGTGAATTTATAGTGCTCTTCTGGGAAGTTGACCTACGAAATTGACATCGTTTACCTCTCTTTCGGGTAATAGAATGTGTAATTAACGCTGCATTGAGTTTGGTTACTTTTGCAGTCATTTTGCAAATGTATTCCAAATCCATAAATCCGCAATAATTACCCTTTCCTATTACCTGTAAAAAAGGTAAATATATTGTCAATGTTAGAGGTAAACTTTTCAGCGGAGCACTGAATTAGAGCAGCATTATATACGTATGTGTAGTTATGACGTAAGTTAATGACATTCAATGAGATATATTCAAATACAAATGTTTTCAAGTATCATTAAAAAAATGACGTATGGTAGGCAATGATTTTAACCATCATAGTTACCTATATAAGGGGAAGCTTCGTAATAGATATGGAATCCTCGACCCGTTCCCATGTAGTCTGTGTTGAAAGCAATCCTAAGGAGTTGGTCTCCTTTCTCCGAAAATATTGGTCGTGGAATGTCTGAACCGCAGAAGATTCCCAAAACATTGTTGCCTTCTTCTCCCCAGAACTCTAGTTTGTCTTGGTTGCAACTATCAGACGGATCAAGATCGAAATCTTTGAAGGTAACTTTAACTCGCTAAATCAAAATAATAATAGTAATAATAACCAATAAGTGTTTCATTTGTATCTGTATATCGTTACAAATGAGCAATTGCTTTATCTCTTATTAGTAGCATCTAGTTCTAGTATGATGAATGAAAACTTTAAAAGAATTGAAACTTTCGCTTTTACAAAACTACATAAAGAAACACAAACACTATTAAACTTGGTTTGGGGTCAAAATGTCGCGGCCGAAATGTCGCGGGCCAAAATGTCGCGGTCAAAATGTCGCCGGTCAAAAATGTCGCGGTCCAAATTGTCGTGGTCCAAAATGTCGTCAGGCCGAAATGTCGCCGGTCCAAAATGCCGCGGTATAAAATGTCGCGGTCCGAAATGTCGCCAGGCCAAATGTCGCTGGTCTAAAATGTCGCGGTTCAAAATGTCGCCAGGCCAAAATGTCGCCGGTCCAAAATGTCGCTGGTCCAAAATGTCGCCGGTCCAAAATGTCGCCGGTCCGAAATGTCGCCGGTCCGAAATGTCGCCGGTCCAAAATGTCGCCGGTCCGAAATGTCGCTGGTCCAAAATGTCGCCAGGTCAAAATGTCGCCAGTCCGAAATGTCGCCCGGCCAAAATGTCACCAGTCCAAATTTTGCTGTTCCAAAACACGTATTTTCGAAAATGACGCTTAGTGCACATCACCAAGCCGGTCATTTAGGGAGGGGGGTCAATTGCCTCCCCCCTGAGTTTGAGAAATCAATGTATTTACATATAAGTGGGAGTGATTTTTGTTGTTTTCTGGTAAAATTGTATGGTGTTTTTACCCTTTGCCCCCCCCCCCCCCCCAGGAAAACTTGAAATGACGGGCCTGCACATCACCTTGATAGATCGTTTCTCAGTTTTAAAACAGCGGAGGTTAAATGTAGTTAATAATCTACAAATTGAGGCTAAATTTTTTGGCGCAATTTCACTAAAACGCTTACCGGGCTAAGATATACTCATAGCAATTTGTTAAGTATTTTTTTTAAATCTTAGCAGTTTAGGGTAATTTATAAACAGAAACGTATCTGAATGAATTTCCTTTAGTGCTTAAGTTATGTAAGTGGCAAAATAATGTAATAGGAGGAAAAGAATTATATTAACCATTAACTTTTTGCTTTTGTAGTTGATAGAGAGGTAAAAGTTCAGTTGCATGAAAATTTGAAGCAAGTTGGGAGACTCATAAGGGTATTTCCCCACACTACATTTATAAAATCATACAAAAGATCATATTTTTTTCTGAAGATTCGTTTTCCAGTGAGAGTATTCGCCTCATTTATATGAAAAACATTTCACTCTGCATTAAAAAAAAAAAAACTTAGAGATTCTGCTTGTTGCCCAGGAGTCGCATAGCAGATCCATTGTTTATTGCTATATCAAGAAATGGTAAACAATGGAGGGGGCGGGTGCATTACCAGACATGTAAATACACCCTAATGCTATTTTTTTTATTAGCAAGCATAATTTCGCTTTTAATCTTATTTATACTGTCTGTTTGCGTATTGTGCGCCTGGCAGTTACGAACACTTCCATTTGAAAAAGGGGAGATAGGCTTAGGATGCACACTTCCCGATGCCTTCAGTTTTTGCTCGCTTGCTACTTCCTTGTTGCATTAATAAAAATAAAAAACGAGCATTTTCAATCTTTTCTTCATATGATTGAAAAACATTTTAACTTTGATAAATAACATCGGGCAGCATACATAGACTTAGGTGCCCCCCTCCCCTCCCCCCCCCCATGAAATTATAAAAAATGATTTTCTGTGTAACTCATAGTGCTATTTTCCTGGATCGTGCGCCTTTGAACGTGGTAACCCCCTCCTTCATAGCTCGCCGTAGGGGTGCTATGTACGTCACAGAACTGAAGCGTATTTTGAATCGTCAATACAATCGATTGTTAATAAATTTAATGTTTGTTTACATAAAAAAGATAAAACATATTGGCTGCATGACAGATCATAAAATATTGCATATATGATGTATGTATTTTTACAAACTAAACCATGTTAGTCATTTTACAGATTTGCGCAACAATCAGATTAAGGTTATACATACATAATATAAATACGTATTATATGCAGACATAATTAAGGCTGTAAATCAATTAAAACTTTACAATATTTAGATCTTGGTAAAAAAAAATATAGAAAAGAATTAAGACTAATAAAAACTGTTAGTTCCAGAATTAATGCTAGACATATTGTCCTTGAAATAAAGTTTAACTTTTACACGTCTAGCTTTTAGTAAGGTCCACTTTTTTTCTATTTCCTTAATGTCTAGTTTTTCTGCTATGTCCTTTTCATAAGAAATAAGCATTGAACTGGTTAATATGTTATTTTTCGTAGTTCAGTCAGAATATATATGTGGTGAAAAGAACCACAAAACTTTTTCTCCTAGAAAGAAAAAAAGTGCGATTTTCCTATGAATAAAATGTTAAAAGATTAACTTCTCACCCCCTCCCCCAATTACCACCCCCAGATCTTCAAATATCGTTTAACCTATTGTTTTCAGGATTAAAATGTCGAAAATATTTCGGGGGATAGATCCGAACCTCCTGACGTCATTGAAGATTGTCTAAAATTTCGTTTTTTGGACTTCAATTTCGAAAAATTGCTAGCAAGCGTCCTTGAAAATATTCTCATTCCCTAATAATGGCTAAAATTAGCCTACATGTGTGCTTTGAATATTTGAACTATTTTTTTTTCTCCCCTCCCTTGCCTCCACCCCTAACATCAACCAGATTGTGTAGAATTGCGTTCTGAGATCGAAAATTTTGAACATTTCCGGAAGATAAACCCCGCACGTCTGCCCCACAATGACTTCACTTCAATTCGGAAAATATTGTTGGAGTAAATTTACAGAGAGGAATAACTTTTAATTACACAAGTTTCCTTTTTTCCACTCGAGAAAAAATATAAAAACATTTCTAGGAGTAGATCATCTGTTCAAAAATTTATTCTACTTACATTCCTGACAAAAATTGAAGTAAACTTTGACATTAAAAAAAGAGAAAAAGCATAATTATTTCTATTGTTTTTCTTTTTAGACCTGTTAAAATATATTATTGATATCAATTTGCAGTATTTTTGGCGCTAGATCTATTCATTTTACAATTGGTACATAGCGAGTCGCATGAAATGAGTTGACGTAGATAAGGAAACACATGTCTGTATGCATACAATTTATTCATGAAAACAACCAAGAGTTATGAGTCTTGATAGGAGATTTTTTTGGGAATTTTTCAAGGCACTCATTTAGTGTAATCCCATCTTTAACGAAGATAACTTTTCTCAAATTTGGTGCAAAAAAGCATTCTTGTACTTTTAAGATTCGGGTACCAAATAAATAAACGAATTTTGGACCGGCGACATTTTGGACTGGCGACATTTTGGACCGGCGACATTTTGGACCGGCGACATTTTGGACTGGCGACATTTTGTACCGGCGACATTTTTGACCGGCGACATTTTGGCATCGCGACATTTTGACATCGCGACATTTTGGACCGGCGACATTTTGGGCCCGCGACATTTCGGACCAGCGACATTTTGGACCCGCGACATTTTGGACCGGCGACATTTTGGACCAGCGACATTTTGGACTGGCGACATTTTGGACCACGACATTTTGGACCGGCGACATTTTGGACCGCGACATTTTGGGCCGGCGACATTTTGGACCGACGACATTTTGGACCGCGACATTTTGGACCGCGACATTTTTGATCGGCGACATTTAGGCCCGCGACATTTCGGCCCGCGACATTTCGGCCGCGACATTTTGGGCGTATACCATTAAACTCGAGAGAAAGAAATAAAAAGAGTTTTATCTCATTCAAAAGCAAGGGCGGATCCAGCTTCTGGTTCTGGAGCAGGTCATGGTCGGAAACGGAGAGAAAGCGCAATTTTTGTGCTCAGTCAGGAAACTGGGCGTCCAAATTATGGTGGCAATGGCATTCCGCCGATAGTGGTACCGCATGAAGGAATGGATGCCGGTCTCGGGAGTGCACTAGGACTGCAAATGGTTTGTAGCCAAATGCAGCCCCGTAAAAAAAGTGATTTCTAAGATCTGTTTTTCTGATATTAAAAAAAGTCCTCACTTACCATTGCCCTTGCTTACCATTGCTATTAACATATTGATGAGAAAATGCTTCTTTGATGAGTAACTTTATTTCATTTTCTAAATAGTTGACTTTTCTTTAGTTTTTTGACACACTGGTTTACTTGGTTTTTTGAATGTGGTTTCTGGTTTAATTTTCGATTTATTACTGTTTCAATGTTTTAGCACGAATTTCAAATATGCTATAAAATTACAATCGTGCATTTGGTGTAACGAGACGAATCGTGCGTTTTTTTGTTTTTCAAAATTTAGAATGCATTTATTTGAGACCTCTTTAGACTGTGCTTCCTTTTACATTAATGTCTGAAAATTAAAGTTGCTTTTTATGCACAGCCTAATCAACTTGTCACCATTGTAGATTAGTTACCAATTCTGTTGTAAAAATATCATAAAAAATAACTTATAAGCATAGAAAGAAAGCTAAAAAACACAGAAATGTCATTACATTTACGTTGAAAAAACTTACGTAATTGCTGGGGAAAGATATTTCATAGTTACATCCTATTTCGGCTGGGTAATCTTCTTCGCCATACTTCGGGCTGTATATGTGTCCCGTAGAATTCACAAGAGCATCGAACTTTTGAGTATATCGGCAATATATGTAGGATGGATCTTGAGTGTAGTCATCATATTCCCCTATGAGTCAAGAAAATTTTAAACGTATGAGCATTTGGACAAAAATACAGAAACACTCAAATATTCTACTGTTTAAGTACAAAGAATGAAGAAGGGTGTCAATCAGGGCCGGATTAAAGATTTGGAGGCCCATAGGCATTTGAAATGAGGGGGCCCCTTCACCATATGGATTTGATAAATGATATTTTGAATAACGGATATGTATAGCTAAAATATATTTTAATCTTTTGAAATTGTTATTATGTAATACATAATCAATCATAATGATTAATTATATGACAGGTATAAATAGTGTTAATGATTAGCAAGGCTTAGTTTGCATTAGGGAGTAAAAGCTCCTGCACATACGAAATTTAATATTTTAGGCGAAATTCATGCTATTCACGCGATAAAAACAGCTGTGGGTACTTTTGGGATCTTGCACCTCTTTTAGTAGAAGTTATGCCCTAATGATGAGAAAGAAGTTGGATAGAAGTATGAACGTTTACTTAATTTCTATTCGCATATTGCATCAAATAATGTTCTTAACGTTTAACCCTTTATGTCCCAAATTAAGTTAACAATGAATTTTCAGAAATATTTTTGGTTTTTTGAGTTGCAAGTACATTAAAAAGCATTTTTACCTAGCATAAAAATTTTGAAATTTCTGGGGGTCTAAGGCCCCCGACGTGACTTCTAAGTCCCGTCGGGGCATAAAGGGTTAAAGACTTACTGCTGCCGGTAGATACGAATGTGCCGAAAACGTCACAATGTTCCATTGTGGAATAACTCATTTAGCTACTGAGACAAAATAATTCTGAAGGTATGTGCCGAATTCGGCACACCTGACGTTAAAGGGTTAACTCAGTGCCATCTAAAGTTAAAAAAAGATATCTTCGGGATTTCTGGGGGACCCCTTTAAAACCCCGGGGCCCAACTGCCTACGTTGCCTATTCAGTAATCCGGCCCTGGTGTCAATCGACATGGCTCAAAGTCTTAAGTTACCTTTTATGCCCCGAATTGATTAGGAGATGAATGTTTATGTTTGTTTTGTTTTCCTTCGTTGAAAATACATCAAATAACATAGGTACAGAGTATAAAAATTTTGGCAATCACTATATCTTATTCATTAGAACCGGTATTACCAAAAAAACTGTTTCCGATCGCTGACACCAACTGTCGGCTAGCTAAGTACTTTCAAGTACCAGTAGGACTCCAGCCATATTAGATTCATAATGCTAAATTATTTTAAGCGGTACTTCTGAGTACCGTCAGGGCATAAGGGGTTAAAAGTGATTAAATGAAATTTTATAAAAGAGCCATAAGTGAAGGAACGCTTCAAATATTTACATCTCCTAGTTTATTGTGAGCTGATGAAGGAAGCAGGAAAAACAGATTGTGCCTAGAAATCTCACCAGGGATAGGAATTTACGCAAATGCCACCAAAATCATCGAGCCGACACTGGATTGAGAATCTCATTTTTATTCCCCGCTAATACATCACCAATTTATGACATCACTTTGTTGAAATTTTACCTGAATCGTACCAAACCAAACATAACATCACTAACTCATTTTAGACTTGATTTTTGTCTTCTCAGTCATTGCACAGCAGTGGAGTTGCAAGAAATTTTTCATGTGGAGGAGGTGGTCATTGGAAAATTTTCAAAATGATAGGCCAAAAACACGATTTTAGGCCCTTACATGTGTGTCCATTCAAAAAATTTTCTTGCTTCATGGGAGGGGGGGATTACCCCTTATCTCCCTCGACTACGCCACTGATTTGCAAGTAATGCTCTTATGTTCATCCGGGGGTGCTGCTCCCGGATTTAACTTTGCTAGGCTTGTTACTGTAACGTTCGGAGCACAAAAAAATCCCTTGAATTTTGAAAACACGAAATTTGCCACCACAAAAATCTGCCGCTCTAGGAAGAGGCACAGGTTATTCTGAGTTATGGTGGTAGTTAACAATAGTGTTATAAAGGATGTTTTCTATATTTAATTAATGAAAATTATTAATTGTGTATCTTGAGGAAGTAAAAGTGTTCTTTGAAACTCGCATAACACGGAAAAAGACGTTTCAAAGGTTAAACACCTCACAGAAATCAGAAACGAAAAATACTAGAAGAAATATGAATAGTTTACCTAAAGCTCTCGACTGAAGGCAAAACAAAAGACTGGAAACAAACCACAAGATGTGGGCGACGTCCATTTTTTTCCCTTCAAGACTACAAAACTCTCAAAAAGATATGCATATCTTATTGTTCGTAATGAAATCAAAGTCGCTCAGTTATCAGAATGAGATATTAGAAGAAACAGCTGTGAACATTTCAGTTCAATAGCTTACGAAATTACATAGGTCATTAGACTTGTCTCAGCAGTTTTTAATATAGATAATCATGCATGTTAATAATGTTATATATACTTATCAAAGAATTAGCTTCAGACACATTATTCAGTGCTTTTGCAAGTTTTTGAGTGTTAGGGATTGGAAAAAATTTCACGGCTTTCGTATTGAAAAATTCACCCCGAAAGGTTTTCATTTATAATCTTTTATCCAGAGAAGAAACAATTTAAATTTTTTGGCGGACACAAAAGCTTTATTTCTAAAATGGTTAGTTAAATAACCTGTTTAAATAAAACATTGACAGTCATTTCAGGCTTCCTTGCATTTATTGGGCACTTGTTGCATAAAGTTAAAGTTTTTTTTCTTCAATGCAGCAGGTGTAGAAGTTATTGGGATCCTTACCACGAAATCGATGACCATTTCTAACGAAGCACATGGTAGGCGATCAACATTACCTCTAATACATAACAATGATAACTGGATTAACTACCAAAAGATGGCATCCTCAGTTATCTCCATCTTCATAATTTGGACACGAGGTCGAAGCGAAGGGAATTTTTCTCATGAGTCCTATGTTTGATTTAACTACAACCGACCACAAGACTTTAAGACCAACAGATTTAGCAAGCACGTACACCATATACATTCAGTGCATTTTTAAAGGCATCGATCATTTTGAACTAATAGAACTTGAGATTTTTACTTGCTCGGAACTCTAGCGAAACCAATGTCTGTACTAAACACATATCAGTTTATGTCAGTCACACATATCACTTAAGCACATATCAGTTTATGTCATTGCTGAAGAACTCTTCAACAATGACATAAACTGTTATGCAAAACATGGATTTATCTTGCTCACTCTAAGCACTATTTTAACACTTAATGCATCTACTAAGAAATTTCCATGTAAAAGGAAGTAGTGTGGGGTCCATAACAGATTTTTCGTTCTGGATGCCGGCAAAATATCAACACTTTGATAATCTAATCGGGACTTTTAGACACGCGTCGCTTCCCAAAAGTTTTATTCTCAAGGTAGACCGTGCAAAGCCGGGCAACGCATCTAATCATGCATAAAGTATTGCAAAATTACTTCCAGCTACCAAATCATTGGGCAAAAATCTTCCAAAGCTAAAACAGAAATAATTTTCTTATATAAAAAAAAGATAATTTTTGCAGACATTTTCATTTTTTTCTACATTTCTTTGAAATATATTACGTAAAAATTGACCTTATTAAAATTACAAATGATTTGATAATAATAGATAACAACTCTTCTGACATATGCTTTTGCATTTGTTTTTCTCAATTTGCATGAGAAAATTACCAGTTGTCCAGATACGGATTCTACTTCTTTTCTGAAGAAAAAAGTCAAATCTTAAGATTTTTGTGAGTTACGATGAGTTTTTGGAGCCTGGTACTGGTGTGTGGTATTGCGTTTTCTTTGAAAGGTTCGTTTGCTGTAATTTTCCCTTTTTTCTATTTTTAAAATTTTTTTAATAAAATGTTTTGAGTGTTAAGAATTGAATAGCATTAAAATGCTTGTTTTTTTTCTTCTCCTACGATTGATTACTCTCTTCGAGAATTGAATATCTATCAGTAAAACCTATTGTTATTACACATGTTCGTATTCATACTTCTTATGTCTGTAATCTATGTTAGGCTGAAAATCTCTATTAGTGGCTTTTTTGGACTTCGAAACTCTGCTTGTTTAAGGGTTTTGATAGAGGTTCAATTGCGGAAATGTTTCTTAAACTTGAATATTTTGTTCGTTAGGAAATCACACATATTCATAATTTTGAGCTCAGAATCTTGCTTTGGGATGTACTTTTTTGCTTTCCTAAAAATTAGTTAAAGTCTGTTCGTGGAAAAGGTTGAAAGCAAACAAACTGCCTGCTAGTAGGTTTGCCGCTATACTACTTTTGGAGATTTATTCTGGAAGAAAAAAAAATAACCAATAGGAATCGCTTTCAACGTCTGATTGGCCAAACCAAACACGTGATAAATGAAGCCAAATGACGTAATTCTTTGTTAACAGCCAGTCTATCTTTTTCGTTAATGAAGTGTAGTGTATTTACTTTAAAACTTGTTATAACTAGATTTTTTGTTTGTTTGTTTATTTCTTTTTTGAGAATTAGAAATTTTTCTTGGACTAGATCAGGGGTGGCCAACCTTTTTGGGAAGTGTGCCACTATCTAGGGGAAAAAAGTTCGGCGTGCCACTATAAATTTTTTCAACAAGCTAAATTTTTTAAAAAAGTTAAAAAAGATTATTTGCTGACTATGCTGACTGACTCGGTGATTTTCGCTTAAATAGTACATTTTTTTCACGTCAGTCTGAATGGTGAATAAGATAAAACGAATGAAACAAATGCGAGTATAAGAGATATCGTTAAAAAAAACTTTTATAAGTTCAAAAAGGTTAGTAGGGTTGTGCTTAAAATTTTAGCAAATAACAAAAAAAAAAAAATAATTCTAAAAATTAAACGGTTAGTACTTAATATGGCTTATGGATGTGTCCTTTTCTTAGAACGTCATTAATTTTAGGATTAGTTCTTGAAAAAGCAAGCCCATATCAGTGTTTTTAGTGCTATCAGTTAACATTCAATATTATTATGATTCTTTTTATATTCATTATAAAATATATTTGTCAACAAGCATGTTTTGAACCAAACTGGCGACAACACCAGACAGCTAAGTGCGTAAATAAAAAAATAAGTTCTTGGTACAAAATTTGCAAAATTCAATTCAAATTGGATGACTGGCAGTTGAAGTAGGCTTTTATACTTGATTTCCAATGCCGTAAGAAGCAACATGTCGGCAATTTTAGTTTAGATTTCAGGTGGACAACAAGTAATGTCTTGCAGAGAAATAGACAAAGAATTTGAAAAGATCAGTAATTTTTTGTCCTCTTAAAACTCATCAAATCTATAAACTACTGAAGGCATACTTCAAAAGAGATGTTAACTTTTACTATCAGTCCTGAGAACATTATTAACTTTGGATAGCTACTTCCAGTATTGATGTGAAATGTGTTATTCTTTTTTCTTCAAAGTCGAGAGGACGAAATTGTTTGGAAGTTTCATTGTAAAAGAATTTATATGACCTATCTTGGTTTAGGAAACCGTTTTTGCACTAAAATCTTAAATTTAAACTATTTAGGCGCCAGATAATAAAGGATGAAATAGCTGAATTCAATTGCTAATCTTAATTCGTGAGTAACATTCTCTTATTCCTTCAAGGTATTTTTAAACACATTCTTCAAATTCTAAAACAGTATGAGTATTTTTCCTTTATATAGCTATCGCACATTTCAATGAAGGAGTAACTTGTCAGTCTCTTCCCTTTTTTTTCTTAAACTTTCGCCTGGGAAAAGATTGATAAGTTACTCGACCCTATTACTCTGACCCTTAAAAAGTTTTCTTCCGCAATAAATTCCAAGCAATGCAGCAAAAACAACTTAAAGCGCTCCTTTTCTGTCACCAATACCGAATTTTGTCTATTCTGATGGTTTCTTTGTCTTAGTTACAGAGTTTACTTCTTTAAACATTCCCCCCCCCCTGGCGCTGAAAGTATTTAGCCGTATATACAAAAATTCTTCTACAATATCGAGAGTTTCATTCGTGCTACGCGCAAATATCGCTCATGAGCAAGAAAAGTGACATAAACTCAAAACTTTGGAACAACGTACTGACAAGTACTTTAAAATCTAATTGTAATGATCTTTCTTGCCGAAAAACTCACACAAAGCTCATACAATTAGTGCATGGTGGTACAAACACGATACAATCAGTACTGAAACAAAAACTCAATAATTTAGCAGAAATTTTTTCAAACATTAAGTTTGAATTATTAATTTAAACAACAAAAAATACCCAGTAAACATCACTTATCGTTGTTTTTTTGCGCGTATTGTAATACACTGACGGAAGAATAAATCCCAACACCAAGAAAAAATTACTGTAGAGTAACGAAATTTGGGTAATGTAATTGTCTAGTTAACATGTTTGATTGATTAAATGTACAAGATCATTGGCTAATTTAAGCTCAAAAAAATGCTGTGCAAATGTGAAATTATGTTAATTTAATAGAGGGTGTAACCTCCAGAATTTTGAAGGCAAGCCTGCGAGCGTGCATGCATTATGTCATACAGGTGCCGAATGTCACTTTGTGGTATGGAGTGCCATGCTTGTTGCACTTGTTGTGTCAATACTAGGACCGTCATTGCTGACTGTGGATGATGATCGAGGTGCCGTCCAATGATATCCCATACGTTATCAATTGAAGACAGACCTGGTGATTTTGCAGGTCATGGTAACATGTCAGCACTCTGCAGAGCACATTGCGTTACAGCAGCGATGTGAGAGCGAGCGTTATCCTGTTGGAAAACTCCCCCTTGGATGCTACTCATGAAGTGCTGTACTACTGGTTAAATTGCCAGACTGAAGACAAATTTTCAGTCAGTGAGTTTGGAATAACCACAAGAGTGCCCCTGCTGTCGTAGGAAATTGCTCCAGAGACCATGACTCCAGATGTGGGGTCCCGTATGTCTAGGTAGTAGACCGCTTGGATGCAGGCTGTCCCCTGGCCTCCTTCTGACCAATATACAGCCACCACTGGCACTAAGGCAGAATATGTTTTCATCAAAAATTACAACAGATCTCCACTCCGACTTCCAGTGAGCTCTGTCTTGGCACCACTGCTGTCGGAAACGGCAATGGTTTGCAGTCAATGGAATACCGGCTACAGGCTCGGAGCTGTCCTTGAAGTAAACAGTTTCTTATCGTCCCTTGGGTCACGACCAGGGTTGCCAGATCTGAGAACCGTAAATACGGGACAGGCTTCTTGGGGTGAAGGCGGGGAATATTTTTATAGTGAGGATAGTTACTGGTTACGTTGTATTTTTAAGGGGTGATAAACAAACATCTTTTAATAGCTTTCAAAAGATTCCTCTCAATTTGTATGTTTATGGGTGAATACATTTTTGGAGGAGCTTTTAACTCAAAAAATAAAGCAAATAATAGTAGGAAGTTCAGTATACAGATCGACGTTGATAGGAACAGGTGCTAATTAGTTTTTTACTTGCTCTAACGATAAGAGAAAGGGTGCAATTTGAGCCGTTTTCTTGATGAATGGGACTACTTAATCTTAAACAGTAATACAAGGAATCATGGAGTAAAACTTGTTTCTTAATGTCACACCAGTCACTGGAGAAATCTGAATGAGTAAAATAATTTAATGTGCCCTTAATCAACACGTGGATTTTACAATTGATCAGACATAGAATTAAACGTTACAATTCAAACAAGCTAAAAGAAGCTAATAAAACCAAACTAAAATTCGAAACCTTAATGGTTATTGATAAATTAATCCTACATCTTCAAAACCCATATTTGCTCTTTGATTTTAACATTGCAATAATTCTTTTCAAATTTTTATGCGTCTTTAAGTTGTTATAAAATTCATTGCAACTTATATTTAAGGAACTGGTAGTCACAATAAGTTCTGCTTTAATTAATTGAACATTTAATGAACTCTGGTTTAATTAACTGTTTCGGACGTCAGATCATTTCAAATTCATATGTGAAAATACTCGTTCAACAAATGAATTAGGCAGAGTATCGCAACGTGTTGTCCGTGAACCCCGGGGCTCGGGAGCTCATGTCAAGGGATCCGCGGCTCGTTTCTGCTAAGACGCGAAAAAATGAAGGACGAATAGCAGTATTTAAATTCAAAATGAGAAAACATTTATACAGAATTAAAAGCTCTTTACGCAAACGCAGAGCGCAGCAAACGCTCCAATAGCCTCAATATTAACAGATATTTCCAATCCAATAATCCTAATCAAAGCATTACGATGCTGTCAGTTTAGGTTTGTACCAACCACTGTTATTAGTTAAAATCCCAATACAATCGTCAAACTAATACAATTCATGTGAAAAATGAGCACACTTTTATTCGGCTAGAATTGCTTTGCTCACAAATTCCAAAAGTTCGTTATTGTTAAGAAACTTGTTGTAGAAATTAGGTTACATTTTTATTCCTAACTAAGTTTCGAATAGACTTTACTTCCATAGCTTAAAACAATGTTAAATAATGAAAACAAGGTAAGAGCTCTGAAAACTATACAGAACAATGAATAAATAAATTAAAAGAAAAAAAAAACATAGAAACATAAAAACTATATCAAAAAAATATCGAAATGTATGAAACAAAGTTTTTTTATTTTTCCAGAGGGGTGGGGGGGTCTGCAATGTTAGTAATTTGTATTGTATTAGGGGCTCCGTGGAGGCCTGGACTTTGGGAGAAGCTCTGAACTGGATGGTGGAATGCTAAGACAAAAGAAAACAACTTTAAACCCGAATTTGTTAACTCAGAGCTTTTCTGAACCAACGTCTACTTATCGCCACTCATATATTTTTATGCAGCTAACCTACTATTAAGAACTTCCTTTGTTGATGAATAACTCATCATATAGATCATCTACTGATACTTTGTTTTTAATGTGCAACTATTCCACAATCGCTGACAAGTCTGAAAACTGCACCTTATCCATTAAATCCTTTAGTCTTAAAACAAAAGAGGGATCTTTTTTCTGTGAACTCAAACCAATTTCTCTACTAATTTACAGCTGCTTCAAGATTTTTGGCATGCTTTAGTCAGAATACGGGACTTTAGCCGTCCCGTATGGAAGCTTAACGGGACGCGGGACAATTTTTCAAAATACGGGACTGTCCCTTGAAATTCGGGACGTCTGGCAACCCTGGTCACGACGGTACTAACTGCAGCTCGAATGTCAGCCGCAGAGGCAGTACGATGCGCCACAGCCATACGCAAGATTCGGCGGTCTTCCTTCTTATTCGTGCCACGTGGCAGCTCGGAACTCGATCTTCTTGAGGTAGTACCATCTCTTGACCATAGCTTCCAATAATCGTGCATGGTGGAAACATTCCTCCCCAAGTCTTTCTGCAATATCGCGAAATGAAATTCCACCTTCTCGTAACCAATTGAACGACCTCGTTTAAACTCGGTGAGCTGTTGATAATGGCTTCTTTGTCTTCTTACAGGCATTCTTGGTTAACATGAACGCAATTCGTCAAATTTCATGGAAAAGTAATACTCACGAGCTTCACAACACGCTGTTAAAACAAGCCTTATTTGCATGTTCTGAGTGACGCCAACTGCGCCACACTTTTGTGCGGAGTACGAAATTTCAATCGATGTCATCTTTCAGTTGTATAAACACGCCTACCAAATTTCGTTTATCTAACACAAGTCTTTCTTGGTGTTGGGATTTTTTTTCCGCCAGTGTATTTGAGAGTTTTGTATAAATTTTTGAATGTCCAAAACTACGATAAGTAAAATTGTGTTGTCAATTTGTATGTGAGCCTCTTGAAACATGTCAGCTCATCGTTCTATTTGTCTGAGTAAGGGTCTTAGTTTTGGGGATTATGTCCTCAATTTTTAAAAATTTTGAACAAGTCTTCGCGTGCCACTCCTATTGCTCTGCCGTGCCACACTGTGGCACGCGTGCCGCGGGTTGGCCACCACTGATCTAAACTCATCAAAAGTTTTGATGGAACTATCGTTCTAAAATCGCCATTTATCGCTCTGCGGTGCCAGTGTCGTTTCATAGTTAATTAATAATTAGAATCAATTAAAATGAAAAATAATTCACTAACTGATTAAAATAAGCCGTTAAAATGCAGAATAAACCAACAAATCGAACGAGCTATTAAACAACGTTAAAATACACTAAAATAGAACTGAATGCCAAATTGTAAAATGGTCGCCAACAAATTAACTTTTAATTTTGTCTTTTATTATTTGATTTGTAGAAATGTTAGTTACCATAAAATTCGATAGATGTCGCTGGAAAAGGACGTCCGTTTTTATCCCAAGGATTTTGATCAAATGAAGAAGCCTGTATAAAACGCTATCTAGTGTAGCCTTGGTTAAACATAAACACCGTGCTTTAAAATTTTTTTAAATGGAACTTCATTTGCTTTAACATTTTGAGAGATTTGGAATTTAAGACTTTTTTGCTGTTCGACCGAATAAGAAAAGAGTACGTAAGAGAACAAAATGCGTATCAAACTTTCGTGTTTTTTATTGAGAAAACGAATTATTACTGACAAAAAGTAATTCGTACGATATTTTGTATCAGTATCTGATGAATGATTTTTTATCCATTTGCAAGATATTGACAAAAGAAAAATACGGAAAATTTATGCAGTCGAGTCTCGATTACTCGAAGTCCCAAGCGACCGGCTAAAAGCTTCGAGTTATTGGTAGTTTGAGTTGTAAGAAGTTCCTAACGTCTTTTCAAGAGTTTGGCACTCAATGAAAACTTAGAGATATATATTAGAGAGTATATTCGAGCTATAAGACTTTGAGTTATCGAGACTCGACTCTATGCAAGATGTTTTCCGTGTAATATATATTCTACGGAAACGATAAAATTAATCATAATCAAAAAAAACAATGTGCTCACTCTCGATCTTAAATGAAATTATTACTGTGTGTCAACCCAAGTTAACAATGAACTATGTGATAATTAACTACGCAAAAACAAAGAGAAAATAAATTGATAAATTATTTCTGCATTTTTATCTCAGAAATCGGAGCAAACGAAGCTGAATTCCAATGCCCAGAAGAATATCACTATGAGCTCAAACAGAGTATGAGGATAACGAGTCCATTTTATGGCAAAGAAAAGGAATACAGATCAGGCTTACAATGCAGTTATAGAATAACAGCGCCTGAAGGATATGTAAGTAATTGTTCCTTGAACAAATTTTTGGGTAAAATACAGAATTTAATGTGATCAGTCCGTTTCTTGAAGTGAATTTGTGGTTTGGTAATTTTATTGTAATATTTCGTAATATTGAAATAAAAAGACGTCTGACGGAAACCATTGTTAAAACTCATTAATTGCCGCAAAAATAAAGTAAGTGAAACGAGTTAAGTTACTTTCTTCAAAATGAACAAATCGGAAATTTGTTTTGAGAATCACGGTGCATAAAGAAAGAACAATGTACTACTGTCATCCCCTCTTAATCGGGTTAGGGATAAACAAATACCCGCTTATATGAATAAAATATCTCGGAACCGATGCCATAGACGTAATGGTAAAGATCCCCGCTTAATCGAATACCCCATTTAATCAAATAATATTTCATGGAACCGACAGTATTCGTTAACGCGGGGCAGACACTATCTATATATATAAAGATGACGGTGTTTGTTTGTTCGTTTGTTTGTAACCGCTGGCCAGAAGCTCCCGCAGGTCCTACCGACCTGAAACTTGGCTCAAAAATTCGAACGTACCCCGTCCTCGTGCACCTCGAACGCCAAATTTTAAATGTCGAATTAGTTATTTTTAAATTAATTAATTAGTCTCATTTTTGGTGTATCAGCCATAATTGAGGGGGGAAAACCTTCCCCCACCCCAAAACATTATATATCGCTGGAAAGGGTTTTTTTTCTGAAAAAGAAAAGTTTTAGCACGTTTCTGTCCGTTAATTACGACAGGAGATATTAATTAATCAAATTTGGTCAATTTTCAAGGCATAACTCTACGCAACACTGAAACACTAGAGCCATTTTCCATGCAAACTGCTCTTTCGTCTCTGAAGTTACATAGTGGTTTAAATTTGCGCATAGAGTTAAGATTTGAAAAGTGACAAAATTTGAATAATTAATATCTCCTGTTACTTACTTAACTTAATGTATTTTTGATTTATTTGGCGAATTGGGTTTTAAACTTCAACAAGACTCTTAGTGGAATTTAAAAGGTTGTGAAGCACATTTTACTTAAAAACTAGGGGAAATGGTAGTTATTGGTCCCCATATACCAGTAAAGATAATGTGACAGTAGCAAAAATTGGTATAACTCATCTGAAAACTCCTATAAATTTGTATACGCCATCTACTTCAAACAAAATCACTCATTGTAACAAATTTATCGATGATTACGAACAAAATACGCCAAAAAGTAAGAGAAAATTTCTTAATAGGGTAGACAAAAAAAAAACATTCTTTATTATTTCTGAGAGTTATAGAGTAGCTATTGAAAATAATGAACAAGAAAAGCAGCAAAAGGAGTGGAAAAAAAAGAAAAGAAAAGAGAACGGAATGGACAAGCAGCCGTACAGAAAGAAAATGCTTTAAAGAAGACTAAAACAAATAAAAATATGTCAAAAAATTGAAAAGGGAAAGATGGAGAAAGATATTGAATGCTATAATGCTATAATATACTTAATGAATGGAAAATATATTCAATTAACGGTATAATACCTTCATATAATGGTATATCATATTCATGTAAAGGTATAATATTTTCGTATATGTATGAATAATACAGTATAACATTGAATGTTTACATGGCCAATAACTGTCTAGTTTCATGGCCCATAACTATGATAAGGTGGCCAATTACTATCAATTTGACATTTTTGTTTTTGACATTTAATATTAACTAAATAAATACTGCACTTAGTAGGTCTCGATTAATATTTCAAATGTTAATAACAAGAACTTTATCCTTTTAAAATAACAAACATAATTTTTAGCTTACAAAAAACACTAAAAGAGATGAGTGTCAGTTTTTAAAAATGATTGTATTATCATATGGTTTGATCTTCAAAGGTAACTTTTTCATGACTGGAATAAATTACATGTGTTATTACGTAGTTATAATATTATCAAATAGGTGGCGCTAAAAATAGAGCATATATTCACTTTACCTCACATTCCAATACTAAAAAAAAATATTTAAAAAACAAACTAACAAGCGTTTGCAATACACCGCCAACTCATTCATTTCGATCCATGGACTGCAGTTTCGGGCTTATTAAGTCCTCATCAGCATGGAATACGAAAGTGAACGAGTTGGAGGCGAAAATCCTCTTATAGAGCTAAGAGAGCCGAAAAAAACCGGTAGCTAATGTGAAATTAGAATACCAGCGAGCGACCGCACATGGGGACGGTACAACTCGAAAATTTTAAGGCAGAGCTCGGGTATAAAGCAGAAAATTTTTTTCGGCTCTCTTAGCTCTATAAGAGGATTTTTATCTCCAACTCGTTCACTTTCGTATTCCATGCTGATGAGGGCATAAGCCCGAAACTGCAGTCCATGGATCGAAATGATCGATGCTGTAGTCCATAATCGATGAGTTGGCGGTGTATTGCATGTTCCTGCCTTAGCCCTTGCTTAGAGGCAGTTACTCACTGCTTGAAACAAGAGTTTCTTACGGTTTGCGTTAAATGAATGCAAAAATTGAGTTTTGATGAAGTTTTGCCTTACATATTAATCAAACTTAGTGTGTATTCTTTTTTCTTTTAGAGAATAAAAGTGGTTTTTGAAGACCTTGACTTAAACCCTACGGATTTTTGCTCCGAAGATCAATTGCGATTTTCCGATCCAAGCACGCTTACCGGCCAGTTATTGTTCTGTGGCAACAAACTTCCCAGACCACTTTTAATACGTGGAAACGAATTAGTTTTTTCGTTCAACACGGGTTATGAGTTTTCAACGGGTCGCAGAGGATTCTCTCTACAAGTTATAGCAACTCAAAATGGCAAGTAGATCTTGATATTTCGCCACCTTACCAAACCTCTTAGCTTTGCTCCTTAGGTTTTACCACTCGGGGGGTCCGCTTAGCGGGCCCCCTGAGTGCCTGGAGAGTTGATCTAGACTACTGGTGACACCGGTTAATTGAATCGGCTGCTTTAGGGAATCAACTCATCAAAAGCAGAACAAAATCCAGCTTTATTAAATCAGCCGCTTTTTAAAATCAAAACTTTTAAGAACAAACGTGATTCGTATAAGCGGCGGCCACTGTACTTTGTTCTATCAAAAATTCAGTTCATAATTTCAGTGTTTTAAAATTTAAACAATTAGTGAACATTTATAAAAGCATTTCGTTAATGAAATGAGACACTTTTAATCTTTCCGCTTAGTTCGTATATTCCTTTTTAGTCAATGATCCGACCTACCCTCATTTAATTTTCTCATAAGTTATGCATAAAAATGTTGATAAAAATATTACTAACATGATGGCATGCGACTATCTAAACTAAAGTGATTCAATCAAAGGGTTGTCGCGATTTGAAGTCCCAGTAGCTGAATTAAACTGCAGTGTTTCTGCGGGTATCTTTGAATTTTGCAAGAATCTGTGATTTTTCCGCTGTTTTTTGAAAATGAAAAACAGATCTAACTGTTCCGCAAATAACGCTCATTCGGCTCAAAACATTTTAGCAAGAAAATGACTATGTAATTGAGATATTATGTGCCTTGTAAACTTATATGCTTTAAAAAATTTGTCAAGAAAACTGCAGTAATTTTGCAACTCTCTCCTAAATGTCTTCTGTACTTCGAAGATAACTGCAGAAAGTCTGCAAAATTACTCCATTATTAAAATTTTAAAAATACGACAACCCTATGATAGGAACCCTTTTTTCTCAGACAACCTTACTAAACCATCCTGTTTGTAATATTTTCATTTATATTACAAACAGGATGGTATATTTTGTACTATTTGAATGTAGTCACTAATCAACGAACGAAGGAGCTATAAAGGCTAAGGGGTCCATAAGTGATGTTACCCTATTTTTCAATATTGTTCACCCCCCTCTGCCCTTCTGTCACATATGACTCTGTTTTCATAAATTTATTCTAAAAAATGTATAATGTTACCTCTTACCTTCTTTTTGTAACAAACTCAAATTTCGCCAGCCTCCCCGCCCCCAAAGCTTAACATAATTTGTAGATAGCCCCTAATCCAATATTTTTAATGTACTAACACACAGCTTCCTGTTTTTGATGCCGTTTGATTTTCACAAATTCATTATTCGATTTTTAATTTCATATTCTTATTTTGTATGTAACAAAGCGCTAATTGAATATTTTTAATCGATTAAAATATTTTTCTTTTTTCTAATTTTGTGTTTCACTTTTTTTGTAGTTTGAATTTCACTTCTTAGTTGTTCAACTTTAAATTTCATATAACAGCATGAAGCAAAAAGTTGGTCGAATTTCTTTATACTTTAAAATACTTTCTTGTGTTTTATACAATTTAATTTATTTACTGCTGGATGTTTTTAATCGTGTTTGGAATAAATCATTTCTTTCTATTGTTGCTAATCTAAATTTTAAAACTGCGAGTCATCTCTAATGTAGCACAAAGACTGATTATTTTTAGTAAATTATTTAAATCCCATCGTAATCATTTTAAACTCATGAAATTTCGATTAAAAAGGTTTTTTCAATAATTTCAGACTCTTTATGTGAGAAGGGATTCACCCAGTGTGAAAATCGAAACTGCTATGAAAGCAACAAGAAATGTGATGGCACTGATGATTGTGGAGATGGCTCTGACGAAGAAAATTGTGGTAAAAATATAATTTTCCTTTTTAGAAAAAAATGTAAAACGAATATTTAATGTCCTGGAATAGGATTGAGCTTGAGTAGTTGCAAAGTTTGACCGACAAAATATTCATGCAGCGACAATCAGTCCATTTAGTAGAAACTGATACGTTGTAGAGATCGCTGTGGAGTTTATTCTAAAACTTTTTAAAAAAGTATAAATAGCAATTATTCATGTTGTTTTTGGTATTATTATTTTCAATGTAGTACAACAGACGTTATTTTAATTATGTTTAGGATTGCCAATTAGTGCACCGGAATGTGGCAAACCTCCCATTACCCCGAATATGGACGACTCAGTTATAGACCGCATAGTTGGTGGAGAAGTTGCGAAACCTCATAGTTGGCCCTGGCAAATATCTTTCAGGGTGAGGAAGATGGATTACACCCACTTCTGCGGAGGCACTGTTCTCAATTCCTTGTGGGTTCTATCTGCATCTCATTGTTTTATGGGGTAAGTATATTGGCTAAAATGAGGAGAATGGGTAAACCTAGCTTTAACCGACTAGGATTGGTTAAACCCAGTTTTAGCTGGTTAAAGTAGGGACTCTTCGGGCTTTATCTGTAAAACCAGGATAATCCCCGTTTTAACCGGTTAAAGCTAGGTTTTACCGGTTAAAAAATAATGGGTAAACCTAGCTTTAACCGACTACGATTGGTTAGACTCAGTTTTAGCCGGTTAAAGAGGGGAGTATTAGGAACTCTTCGGGCTTTAGCTGTAAAGTCTGGCTAATCCAACCTTTTACCCGGTTAAAACATGGCCCTCAAAATTCATCCGAAGATATTGTTGTTTAGTAGTAAAAAGACATTATTTTACAACGAATATTAAAAAAAAAAAAAAAGACAACTTGTCTTTTACATTGTCATACAAAAATTCCAAAATTCCCGCCTATAATCATGTTTTCATTAAAAATTGTCTTCGACGCCCAGCTGTGTTACCGCATCTTTCGGCCACGGCACAATGCCTTCATATAAATCTTCAAAAGCGTTCACAAGTTCTGCTTAAAGGTCTATTTGGGGCTCTAATCTCGGTGAGATGAGACCTTTTTGATATGTATTCGAAAATCACTTATTTTTCAATAGGTTGAAAACTAGATAGTAAGGCATATGCAACACACTATCAACTCGGTTATTTCATCCAAGGTCTGCAGTTTTATGCTTATTGGCACTCTTAAGCCTGGAATAGGAGGCTGATGAGTGTCAACAAGCCCGAAACTGCAGTCCTTGGACGGAATGAACGAGTTGGCTGTGTATTGCATGTGTTTCTGAATTAGCCCTGGCTTAGGAGCGTTCACTTACTGTTTTATACAGATAGTAAGTGTCTTTTTTCGCTCAAAAAATGGAAATCTTCAATGTGTACATAGAAACGAAGTAAAAAAGTCAAATATTGAAAAAACCTCTTGTTATGCCTTTTCCAAAATTTGTTATTTAATTCTATTGATAAACCACTTATATCACATTTGATTTCTTTTTTTCAGACTTTCTGATCCAGATTTAGTGGAAGTGCACTTTGGAAGTCACAATAAGAGAGAAAGTAATAGCTCTTTTTACCAAATCAGAAAAGCAGTAAAAATAATCGCATACCCAAATCTTGAAGGAGCAGCAGTAAGTTGGTAACTTAGTACCTATAATGTTAAGTTATTGTTGTGTAATTGCCACTGCATATTGTGCAACAGGTTGAACTGCATGTTCTATGTATCTATGTGATTGAGTTTTGACTTTTTGTTGAAATTATAGTTGTAAATAATTTTATTTCTGCTACTGATTTTACTGGCAGGTCTGATATTTTGATATTAAGAAACACATCCTACTTAATTGTACAATCGAACCTGTTTATCTCGAACCTGCAATCTCAAAAACCTTTCTATGACAAAATTTTTCAATTTCCCTGCTTTTGCAGCATCAATTTAATGTTTTTTCTCATCTTTATCTTGAATGATTTTTTCCCGAAAACCTCTATATCTTGAATTTTGACGACTCAGTTTTGAATTTCATCTCCAACCACCTTTATCAATGGTATAACTTGGAGATGAAAATCATCTTTTGCACAATCATTCAAAGACTGTTCGTACTTAAAGGTATGCATTAACTTGCTATCGATATAGTCATCACAATTAGTAAAACGTGGACTCACAACATGTCGTACAGTAAAATACTCAACACTATCAATGCAAAACAATCTATTACATATTTGACCTTGTTCCAATTGCTTATTTTTGTAACTTTTATCACAACCTCAGTATCTCTAATTTCTCTTCTGTCCGAGAGATTCGAGATAGACAGGTTTGACAGAACTCTTATCTTTTGTTGCAGATAAGGAACTTTTCAATGGATAATGACGTCGCTTTGGTGAAGTTGAACGCGCCAATCCAATTCACCGATGGAGTTCAGCCAGCCTGTTTACCGGAACAAGGAGCAGAATTAAATATCGGAGATGAATGTTATACTTCAGGATGGGGCGAAACTAGAGGTATAACCTTACGGATAGTAATTACAGAAGCTAGAGCCATAATTGTACAAATCGTAATTTGCAGAAACTGGAGTTGTTATCTTACAAACATTAACTTCAGAAACTAGAAGTAAAGACATCCCAAAGAGGAAAATTCATTCAACCGAGCTCCCAATTCATCCACAACTGCTACTGTCCAGTGAACTTTGGCTGAAAAACATTCGTGTGCTAAACTATTTCTGACAGGTAGTTGAATGAAAAATTGAAGTTGTGGTTGAATTGGGAGTTGAATTGAGCTAATTTTTCTACGTGCGATACTCGCCTAATCTTATAACATAGTGAAACTTTCCGCCCTATTGTTGAACCGATAGGGAAGGTAAGGTAAAATGACCAACTTATGTTTCATTTTTTTTTCTTCTCTCTTTAGGATTTGTATTTAAATTTTTAAATTTAAAGCTACGACTTTTTAAAATTGCTCAGTTTACTTTAAAAAAATTAACTCGGGCTATGTCATTTTAAAGTATGAAAAATATGTCAACAGAAACAAAAAGTTTTTCTGTCATCCTTACCCCACCAGTAGAGTTATATGACAAACGGAGGTGGGTAAGATGGCGAACTGCTAAAAGTAAATAAATAAAAGAAAAAATTGACACTCAGAAAACTTGTACAAGCAAATTAAATTGGTTGCACCTGTATGTTCTTTCGTTCCACACATTCGGAGCATGTTGCTCAGCTTCAAAGCGGAAAAACGTTCCGCTGGGTAATTCTGATGGAATAATTTTCAATTATTAGTTTCCAATAATCAACTCCAAAGCATCGACAACGATGTCGTACTATTTTATCTTACCATCCTTTACCCTATCAGGATAATCGTTTGTTATAATGTAACCAAATGATTAATCTGTTATCACTTTAAGACAACCTGTATACTGTACTCATGCAAACAACAAATTGTATTTGAAAGTTGAATTTGAACTAAGCTTCGTATTTCATTTACAGGAACTGGTAATAACGAGCTGTTGAAACAAGTCAAACAAGTAGTGGTGACAGAAAAAGAATGTGATTATGAAGAGTATAAACCAGCAACGCAAATATGCGTTCATAATTTCAAAAACACTCCTTGTAAGGTAAGAGTACTTAGAGGTGTAATAAATATTTTGATGTTCGGATAATTCGATAGCTACGATGAAGGTTACGAAACCGAATTTGCTGCTTCGACCATGCGCAGTTTTTCTACGTTTGGAAAACATCAACACGAGTACTGGGTCGTACTCATTTAAGCGTACTTATTTGAGGAATTTAGGGGACCCTAATGCGGTCAAAATCATTAAATTTATAAAAACAGAGAACATAATTTCTTTGCAATAACTTGTAAATGCGGGGAGGGCTGGGACTGATAGTGCGGAAAATTAAAAGCTATTACGAAGTTCGCTTTTCCCTTTCTTGCAGAAATTACATGTCCTCAAGTAGTCTTTATGTTCTTGCAAAGATTTTTTCCAAATGTGTTTTTAGAAAATAAAGATATCGAATTTCTGACCCTTTTTCCCTAAGATACTTTAGAATAACATTTTTGAGCCTCAACGCCAAAAAATTTCCGAAAGAGCCCTCAAACCTTTCTCCTTCTCGTAACATTACCAAACATTAACTAAAATTGCATTTTTAGGCTTTGACAGAGAGAGAGAGAGACCTCTATCCCTTCCTCTCCTTTCAACGAGTTATACACTAGGTGGCCAAAAGTATCCGGACACTTTCAAAAATTTACATTTTTAGATATAACTCGAGAAATAAGTGATCAATTGTTCTTTAACTTTAGTCATAAAAAATATATTCTTCACCGAACATTTCCAAGTTGAAATTAAATTACCCTTGCATTTGGGGACGATAAGAAGGGGGGTCGAAAGAAAAACCGCTTTTTGACCATTGCTCTTTGAAAATAGCTCGGAATAAGCTATGCATTTCAGTAATTAATTAGCATACTATGTATAATTTCTATAAAAATTCAAATGAACGTACCACTCTTACTTCCGAAGATATGAAACATTTTTTAAAAAACGGCAATTTTATTTGAAGGGTTTTTGCTCATAACACGCAGAGTTTTTGATCAAACCTTATCAAAACTTCAGGAAAGATGACAAAATACAAGAGAAAGAACATACTAAAACGGTTTTTAAAAATATTAAAAATCCGATGAGATATGAACGTTAAAAGGAAATAATTTTTCACGGCGCATGCGCGAAAGACAGAAATTTATAACTACAAAAATATTGTAGCCTGGTGTATACTGCATCTTATAAAAAAAGTTCCAGTTGAATATCGTAAAAATTGAAAAAGATATCAGCGATCTAGTGAGCTGTAATTCATTCATTTGCAGACAATTCATAAATGGAGAGGGGTTGTTCACAAATAGTGTGGGGACAATCGAGCATATTTTTCAATGTTAAATTGTATACTGTTTAAAAATTTATATTTGGCATAGAAGTCACATTTCGCCCATTCGGCCAAAAAGACCTTATAAGTAGGTGACCAAAAGTATCCGGACACCCTCTGAAACGTTGGTTTTGAACGATGACGAAATAACCTTTATTTTAAAAATAGCTCTTTGTGGACAGACCCTCACTATGTATGTATTGTCTGCGAATGAATGAAATACAGCTCACTAGATCGCTGATATCTTTTTCAATTTTCATGATATTCAACTGGAATTTTTTTTATAAGATGCAATATATACCAGGCTACAATATTTTTGTAGTTATAAATTTCTGTCGTTCGCGCATGCGCCGTGAATTTTTTTTTCCTTTTAACGTTCATATCTCATTGGATTTTTAATATTTTTAAAAACCGTTTTAGTATGTTCTTTCTCTTGTATTTTGTCATCTTTCCTGAAGTTTTGATAAGGTTTTATTAAAAACTCTGCGTGTTATGAGCAAAAACCCTTCAAATAAAATTGCCGTTTTTTAAAAAATGTTTCATATCTTCGGAAGTAAGAGTGGTACGTTCATTTGAATTTGTATAGTAATTATACATAGTATGCTAATTAATTACTGAAATGCATAGCTTATTCCGAGCTATTTTCAAAGAGTTATGGTCAAAAAGAGGTTATTCTTTCGACCCCCCCTCTTATCGTCCCCCAAATGCAAGGGTAATTTAACTTCAACTTGGAAATGTTCGGTGAAGCCTATATTTTGTATGACTAAAGTTAAAGAACAATTGATCACTTATTTATCAAGCTATATGTAAAAATGTGAATTTTTGAAAATGTCCGGATACTTTTGGCCACCTAGTGTAGCGTATGATTGCGGTTTTTTTTTTTTTTTTTTTCAATTTCCCTATCACAAAATTTCTGAGGGGTAGCTCCCGAATCCTTTTTCTAACATTTCCTATGATATCCTATAAAGATAACCTTAACCTAAATTGCGTTAATATAGAACATCAATTCCAAAACATTTCCGGTGAAGGTTTTCGAACGGGATCGTCATATCTGAACGCATTCTAAGATAACCTGAATTTGCGTTTCTAAAACTAAAATATCGTATACCTCTAAGGGGTGAGTTGCCGGTCCCTGAACATTTCCTTTGCAGAGATAACTTAAAACTGACTTCGATTTAAAATTTCGGGAGGCAACCCCTTCTGCTTCTCTATCGTTATTAAATATGACCTGAAGTAAAGTTTCAGTGTCGAAACAGTTTTGGAAAGATTCCTCGAATGTTCCCCAATTCCCTTTACATCACCACAGATAGCTTATAGTTGCGTGTTTAAAGTTTTTGTTTCGGAAAGCTTCCGGGAGAAGACCTGAGATCTTAACGTCATCAAAGACGGCCTAAAATTAACTTCAATTTCGAAAAAGGTTCCGAAGGAAACCTCAAGAAACTTTTTCTTTATCACCTTGGAAAATTTGAGCTACCTATGAAAAATATAAAATCTCGCATTACCCTCTAATAACCTTAGATTTCAAAAAGAGGGAAAAGGAGGGGGGGGGGGTTGCCGAAGTCTGGTCAGATTCGCCCCGTCCAAAATTTTAATATAAATACACTACTGCTAGGAAGAGTGATTTAGGAGAAAATTAGTAATTAACGGTTTTTTTTTCATTGCAAAAAATTTATTGAGCTACTTTTTTTTTAATAACACGCTCTCAAACCTCGTAAGCCTCCCCACGCCGCGGTTGTTACCACTTACGCCACTGCTTACCATATAATCAGTGGAACAAAGGGCAAGCAGGATTTGTACCGGCAGGTAAATTGTGCCTGTTGAAAAGAAAAAGCGAAGGAATATGGGGACTTCCAAGTGTCAGAAGGGTTTGATGGATCACTCCTAATGCACTATCATTTCCCAAAATTCAAGGCTTTTCTTTGTCATTTCCTTGAGCTCCAAATGGCCTTCTCGCTCCATTGTACCTGAAGCACAAGGTTAAACTTAGTGGCAAATTAGTACCTAAACCGCAGTAATATAACCTTTGAACTTTTTGCTCTGCATGAAAGCGATCATTTCGGGTTTTTTTTTTTTTTTTTTTTTTTAATTCCAGTATTTCTTGGAAACATGACAATTCGGGAGAACTGACTAATTGGGGAAAAGCAGTAATCAGAATGTGTTTTTTCCCTCTCTTTTTACTTCTAGCTACATCTGCTTGGTATCAGTTTGATTCACATACAACTCACAATGAGCGAGATCTTTAAATGCAAACCGTTATTTTTTTTTTTTTTTTCATTTTTCCAATTAATACCATTAAAGCAGCCATAGACCATACATTGCAGCGTAAAACCTTTAGACTCATCCAGTTGCGTAGGATGCAGGGAAAAAGTATGTGCATGGGGGAGGGGGTGTCAACAAGCGTTTGGACACCTATAGGTGGCATTCCTAAAGCTAGTAACTTTCTTCTTTTTTACTTCCTTTTACGTAGTAAAGGAAGTATTGTGATCGCGAAAAAAAAAATCACTTAAATTTGAGTCTAAATTTTGATTTTGCTCACCCCCGAATGAATGTTCAGTAGTTTTTTCGACCTGTCAGCACGTGCATATGTACCTACCAACATATAAGCAGCCGAAAAATCCTTTTCAACCACCACCGAGTTAATTACAACGAGTTTTCTCGTAACGTTTGTATGTACGTGTGTGCGTATGTATGTGAGTCGCATAACTCAAAAACTATATGCCGTAGAAGCTTCTAGCTTGGTATGTAGGCTCTGAGGATGGTCTAGTTGTGCACCTCCTCTTGTGGTTGCATTCGAATGCTCCTAAGGGGGTGTTTTACCCCTTTTTTGGGGTAAATCAGTGTTAATTTCAATGCAGATGAATTGGCACGACCACTTGACGATATATCGCCAAGCTTTTGGTCGCCAAGGGTTTGACGCCAATTTGTCGCCAACTTGGCGACATATCACCAAGTTGGCGACAAATTTGGCAAAAAAAAATATTTTTTGAATTTGGGTTCAATTTGGCGCTATTGGCGATATTTTGCGAAAAACCCACTGAATGATGTTAAAATCGGCGATATTTAGAAAATAAATCATTGTAAAACATTTGTTTTGCATTGTTACGTGGCAAACTATGGGTGTAAATGTTCGAATTGCTATCTTGCTCACTCCTAGCACGATTTTAACACTAAGGCATCTACAAAGAAATTTACACGTGAAAGGAAGTAGTGTGGGACCCACATACCAGATTTTTTGTTTTGTAGAATTAGGCTCTATATTAATTTTAACATTATTGAATGTATGAGCTCCAAATATATGCAATATGGCCTCAAAATCAAGATAGATAACCACAGGAAACCTCACCCTTCCATTTCAAAGTCCCATATGAATACATAGTTACGAAAAACTGCAGAACGTCGGCAGAATAAAAATTAAATTTTCAATCCCAAGTGAAAATTTTACTTTTTCAGGTTCTTAGTGCTAAAAGTTCTATATATGTTGTTCTATTTATGACATCCTATTAAATAGAAGCTGAAGTCTCTCTCTCTCCCTTTCTGTTTATGCGTAAGCTTGCCAGAAGTCCCAGTTTGACTGGAACAGTACCAGTTTTCAGACAAAGTCTCGGTATCCCGGAAGGTTTACTCTACGTCCCTGTTGTTGTTGTTGTCTTGTGGGTGCTAGCTAGGCTGGCAATTGGTGATGCACTACTTCACGTTCCCAACTGTACTGTCATTCGGTATGAAGTCCGACTGTCATAGTACTACACACATGCCAAAAGACCCGTATAGGGTAGGCAACCATTCACATCACAACAACATATTCACCAGGGCCCGATTAAGGTAACATGGGCCCTAGGCCAAATACTTTTTTGGGGCCCCCTGTACTGAGTCTTTGCAATTTTAGGCATAGGATAAAACGAATTTAGGCATTGAATACAGCAATTTTAGCCATTTGGGGGCCCCTAAATTATTGGGGGGCCCTTGGCCGCGGCCTAGTTGGCCTATTCAGTAATCAGGCCCTGACATTCACACAAAGTAAAGCTTGAGACTAAAAAAAAAAACAATAGCAGCCAGTGACCAGTAAATCCAAACAAGTTAGTGGCCACTTTAGAGGTGTTGGTGGCTACTTTGAGCCATGTTCCAGAACTGTAATCCCACGTCCCTTCATTCTGCATATAGTATGACATCTTTTGATAATCGGAGCTATGCATCTGCATCTTTGTTCAAAAAAAAAGTAAGTCGCCAGTTTGGCGACCAACATCACTTTTTGTGGTCTCCAAAAGTAAATTTTTAGTCTCCACTGGCGAGTGGTGACCACTAGTCTCGATCTTAAACACAAAGAAAGGACAAAGAGAGTAAGATGAGGTACGAAAGGAGCTTCTTTAATTGCTGAACAAAGTGACATCTAATCTTGAAAACTCAACATTTACCAATTGATGTTTTAAGAATCTATCTCTTACATTTTCAGGGTGATAGTGGGGGTCCTCTCGTCTGTAAGAGAGGTGATGGCAGATGGTACGTTTTTGGAGCAACTAGTCTGGCCACCCGTATTAATGTGGTCACTGCCCTTTGTGCAACACCTGAGGACAAAACACTCTTTGCAAAAGTATCCGATAAAGCCAATTGGATCAAATCTACAATTGACACTCACTCTTGAAACTTGGAAAAATAATCTAGTTATTTGTA
The DNA here is from genome assembly GCA_038373865.1 of Uloborus plumipes. Taxonomy (NCBI): domain Eukaryota; kingdom Metazoa; phylum Arthropoda; class Arachnida; order Araneae; family Uloboridae; genus Uloborus; species Uloborus plumipes. The sequence goes on from JAXGGA010004304.1 coordinate 74,299, forward strand.
TAATGAATAAAGCTGTAGCTATAATATAATGAATAAAGTAGTAAAAATTATGTGGTTATTGTTATTTCCTTTTTTTTTTCAGCATGAGTTTTCTTTTTTTATATTTTTTTAATAAATACCATAAATCTAAAGTATTAAATTACAGAGTGCTTCTGGGTTTCAGTTAGTGTTGATGATATGAAAAAAGGAAAACATGGCATAGGTAACGAAATTCAAGTACACAACGGGGAACGGAAATCTGGCACATTAATACAGTCGAACCTGTTTATCTCGAACCTGCTTATCTCGAAAACCTCTCTATGTCGAAATTTTTCAATTTCCCTGTTTTTACAGCATTAATTTAATGTTTTTTCTCATGTTTATCTCGAATGATTTTTCCCGAAAAATAATTCCCGGTAATACGAGTTCATTCGAATCCTGTGTACGTGCGGTGTCCCAAGCTAAGCGGACCACCCGTAGTAAACTATTAGTCACTCCTTACTTGGAGTTAAACTATTATTCTGTTCAACCCGTATTACCGAGAATTATAACCTATGCAATTCGTCCCCCTATTGAAGGGAATTATTCAAGGAAGCCTGCAAAAGTTAAGTAAACTTTTATATTATTCAAGAACTGTTATTCTCACTGCAAGAACTTTAAAATTACGTTAAAATAGAATCTAATTTCAATTGCAATTCAGTATAAAGTTATCTTCAATTTAATGCAAGTAATTCAACTGCGAATCATTTATATGTTTTTGTTTGCTAGCCAAAGAAGCTGCCTGTACATATTGTAAAATAAATACTTTTATTCAAAATGCCAAAGATGTCCCCCGTTTCAAGGTTATTTTTTTAAGTAACAGCAATTGAACGGACAAGCATCGTACACCTCTATATCCCGAATTTTGACGACTCTCATTTTTGAATTTCATCTCCAGCCACCTTTATCAACTTGGAGACAAAAATCAACTTTTGCACAATCATTCAAAGACTACGTTCGTACTTAAAGGTACTGTCGGCCCCGCTTAAACGAATACTGTCGGTTCCACGAAATATTATTCGATTAGACAGGGTATTCGATTAAGCGGGGATTTTTAACATTACGTCTATGGCATCGGTTCCGAGATATTTTATTCGTATAAGCGGGGTATTCGTTTATCCGTTACCCGATTAAGCGGGGACGACAGTATGCATTAAATTGCTCTCGATATAGTCATCACAATTAGTAAAACGTAGACTTACAACATGTCGTACAGTAAAATATTCAACAATATCAAAGCAAAACAATATATTAAGTATTTGACTTTGTTCCATAATTGCTCATTTTTGTAAATTTTATCACAACCTTTGTATCTCGAAACCTCCGTACCTCGAATTTTTCTTCTGTCCCGTGAAATTCGAGATAGACAGGGTTGACTGTATTTTGAAAGAACATCCATTGCCAATGTGAAAGCAAGTTCAAAGTGAAAAAAAAAAAGAACTATGTGGAATAAGAACGCAGCTTTGTCTCAAAACAAAATACCTATAGTACATCATAGCAATTACAGTGCCCGCCACTAATAAAATCACTGGATTATAAAATCAGCCGCTTTATAAAATCAAATCTGGAAGAACAGAATCATTACTATATTGAAACATGCTAAAACCATCTTTTAATAAAATGCATTAGCGCCGTTTCATTAAACCAAGTTTTTGGAGAGTATATGTTAAAAATGGGGAAGGAGGGGGGAGAGAAAAACGGAATTTTCTTTCTCTTCAAGATTACAGAGGTGGACACTGGACAGTCCACATCATTCAGTTTGAGCTAAAATTGCTCGCTAGAAAAACATGCCTAAATGTCAAGACTTAAGAATCATCTTTACTTTCAAATTCTGTTTCTCAAACAACAATAAGTCAATGTTTTAAAACCCTTGCGAAATTTTAAAAATTTACTTTTATATATAAGTTAAATTCGAATTATATTTTAATCAACTTAATATGAAACATAGATAATATTAATAATTTATTTATTTTGTTTAAATATCCTTTTCTTTTTGCAATTTTATATATGCCGGTTTTTAAAATCAGTCGCTCAATGAAATCAAATATCCCCCGGAATAAATGTGATTTTAATAAGCGGTGGGCACTGTATTAGAATTCTTACATTCAGAAGTTTTATGCTGATTTAACTTTAGTTTTTACTAGAGCTGTTCAATAAAGAATGATCACATTTCTTTTTCATGCAAATAATCCAATATCAAGGTTCAGAAACCGAATAATGTGTACATCGAGAGATGAAGGAAGACTGCATGGCTTATATTTAAGGGTCATGACGTCAGTAATATGACCGTGGCAGTCATCCAAGTACATATAGTTTCGTTTTTGCCTACGGATGAGTAGAAGCAACAAGCGGTGAGCAAAAAAAAAAAAAAAAAAATGTTGGCTCTAAATTTTATTTTTCTCTTAAAAATCCAGCAGCTGATGCCTATATTATGTTAGAAGAAGTTGACAGAGAGTGTATTCTTCCATATAGTACAACTATACTCGACTGCAATCTTTCTTGACTATAGAGAAATAAGCTGAGACCAAACAAAGGATGTAGTTCCTTGCGCCGTGTCGTGACTACCGAGACACTTTCGGTAATCACGACCGTGTGCACATTTCGGGTGAAATTAGATCCTTCCCTTTAGAAATCGGATTAGAGTGTTTCATCTACGCATATGTAGAGTTTTTTTGACATGATATTTGTAATTTTCTTAATGTTTTCAATTTTACGAACGGAGTAGCGCGGAAGCGTAAAACATTTGAATCGAACGCACAGTTGGCGATCTTCTCCTATTCCCCAAGAAGGTTTCTGTTAACTCCGTTTTTCTTCCGCGCGTAGTATTTCAGTGTCAACTTAAGTTGCTGTCGAGTATAGAACTTGTTTCAAAATATACAAATAGGAAAACATTAGTTTCAAAAGAAGGGCGATATTGCGCTCCAGTAATTTTTTCACAGAAGAAAAAGTCAACATCGCTGCTATTGCGGGGGGGGGGGGGGGGAGAGAGATCATCGATTTACGTTGAAAGAACCATCGCAAACAATGACGATTTCCTTAGGCTCCGATTAAACTTGGTTCAACGAAAAACTGCAGGTCACACGCGTTTGTGTTCAAGAGATTCCGAGACAGCCGATTCCCGGCGAAAAAGATGTGGGTAAACAAGTTTAATCGTTGTACCTCGTCCTCCATATAGCTCAGATTTAGCTCTTAATGACTTCTGCATGTCTCCAGAGTCGAAAAAACACCTTTGGGATGGCGTTTCTCTCTTTCAGAGGCAATGTCGAAAGCTTCAGAGACGATTTTGAAGGATGTGTCCGAAAATAGCGTCTTTGAAGACAGGGAAGAAGATCAGCTAGGTGAATTTCGTGTAATATGGACCAATTTAAAAAATGCCATTAAGATTTGAAGGATTAGTTTACATAATAATTAAAAATGTTTTATTAATTTGTGATAGTTATTTATTGAACATCCCTAGTATATGATCTCATAACTAAGAAAGGGATGAGGAAAATTAAGAGATTTGTTCAAATGATTTCTAGATCACTTGAATTAGTTCAGATGTAAAGCCCCTTTAAGAATAAGAAAACCGTAATCTATTTAAATACATCGTAAGACTTCATTTACCCAGACTAATAGGAGATCCAGGTCGTACGAATTAATGAAATTCCGAATGAAAAAAAAAACACATTGAACAATGTACAGGGTGTCCACTCCAATCGTGGACCAATAGCTAATTTCTAAACCATTAGAGATAAGCATATAGTTTATTTAGGAAAAAATCTCCAAATTATGAAAGGAATTTTGGGTCTATTCAATGTTTTTCAAAAAATCAAATTTTGAAAGAGTTATGAAATTTAAATTTTTATACAGCCCCGCAGTCCTATCAATCATATTTAGTAAAACATTCTTGACACTGTAACGTTTAAAACTAAAAAAAATCACTGTTCTACGACAAAAATTGACCGAGTTATGACGTTTCGAAAAATCAAGATTTTGAAGGATTTCGCATACGGTCCCTTAAGCAATCTCTCGATTACGTCATGAAACAATGCAAAATCTTGATTTTTCAAAACGTCATAACTCGGTCAATTTTTGTGGTAGAAGAGTGATTTTTTTTTAGTTTTAAACGTTACAGTGTCAAGAATGTTTTACTAAATATGATTGATAGGACTGGGGGGCTGTATAAAAATTTAAATTTCGTAACTCTTTCAAAATTTGATTTTTTGAAAAACATTGAATAGACCCAAATTCCTTTCATAATTTGGAGATTTTTTCCTAAATAAACTATATGCTTATCTCTAACGGTTTAGAAGTTAGCTATTGGTCCACGATTGGAGTGGACACCCTGTATATAAACTAATAAATAAAACAAAGAATGTGTGTGTATGTTCCTTATACAAATCCACAGTTTACGTCGGATCAGGATCATATTTGACAACTAACTTCACCCCGAAAAAAGATGTGGACATTTTTTAATTTGGAAATATCCATTTTAAATTGAATTTATTAATATCGTCTGCACGAGCATGAAAGAAATAAATTGAGTGAAATTAATAATTGGTGAGAAAAGACGTTGCCATTTTTTTCTTGAACATGAATAACAAAACTCTTGCTTTTGCTTTTAGGCTTTTCCTGTAACTGGGGATTTAAAACTTTTTTTGACGATTGATTCATTTTTTTGTACTGCATACCACAAAAATCGGCCGGCATGCTTTTAATCTGATCGAGACTTTTAGACACATGCGTCACTTGATATAAGCTTTATTTTCAATGTAGACGGGCAGAGCCGGACCACGCAGCTATAATCTAAGTAACGAGAGCTGGCGTCTGAAAATAAAATTAATATCTCACTCTCCGCATTTTCCCCCTTATGGTTGACATTAAGGCCCCTATATATACGAGCCGGTGCATCAAGATTAAGTTTCACCACTTTGGATCCAGCGCGTGTTTGTGTGTTGGAGTGGTTGTCTTTTCTGGCCAGTAATCGCGTTTTGGTAATTTTTCACTGTGAGCAATTATTAGCGGCACGTGGATTTGGCAAAGCTTAGCAATGTGCCAAAACTTTTTTCTGATAACCCTACTCCGCAACAATGAAAAATTGAAAGTAAAAGTTAACGAATTGGATCCAAAGTGGTGAAACTTAATCTTGATGCGTCGGCCTGTCTATATAGCGGCTCTAGTTGACATAGTTACGGTGCTATGATCTTTTTCCATACTTAGCTTCCGCAACAGTGGTCAAATGCAAACGATTAAAATTGCTTTTTGCGTAAACTATTAGTTTATTGAAAAAGTCAACGTTTATGAAGCACAACTTTTTTTTTCAGAAATTTGAGCTTTGTTAATGTATGACTAGATTTGATAGAAAACGTTGAGAAATAACTGAGACAAGAGGATATAAATAAAAGCGTAAGCCTAATTCGATAAACATAAAATAAATGAAATGCCTCAACAGCAGTGTATAAAAAAAAAGAGTGGAGCTGTTTTCTTTCCTACGGTTTCCATGGTGACAAAGCAAAATTTCTAAACTTGATACGCCTATTTTAAAGTAACCGAGTATAGTGACTACTAAAACTGCCTAAGAGAAACTACTAAAATGCATTATACACATTACAAAGTACAGTAAACAAAAATACATTATATTGCGCTAGCGCGACTTGTACATCAAAATGCCTGTTCGGATTAACCCATTTATGCCCCAGTTTTTTTCTAGCTTTTTTTTTTTTTTTTTTTTTCAATTTTTTTCTGCTACTCTTACACGGAATGGTTTACATACATTTTAGCGTAAAATAGATCACCGTTGCCATATTTATTAAGTTATTTAACGTTCTATTTATCGGATATTTTGCAGATATGTGAGCAAAATACGATTTTACTGACTTGACTTTTGCTAAGTAACCTTACAGAAGGCATCTGTGATCAATTTTAAGCAAATCATTTCAAAATAGTTTAATTTTATGAAAAAAAAAGCTCGCAAAAAAAACTGACTTTCTGTGGCTACCCATGCTGGATCGTTGCTTGAGTGATTTGTCTGAAAACAGCTGTCAATGAATAAACTCTGATGTCCAACTAGTGGTTCTATCTGATTTTCTCAAGAAGAAGGACTATTTAACTTGTGAAAAACACCTTTAGAGTAAAAAGATATACCCATTACAGGTTTTTGTATACAGTAACTAACAAGCGTCCCGATTTTAGGCTACTGTGCATAACTGGGTTAAGCGAAGTCCGGTTTAACGGGGTCTGGATCAACGAGTGTTTACTGTAAAATGAAAAATTACGCAACTCAATAAATGAACTTTGATCCCAAACACACTCTTCATGCGTTGATACGCTCGATAGAGAATGTTTCCACCTGTGCCGAGATTTTTTGAGATAATTAAAATGAGCAAAAATGTTAGGGGATTGACCTAAATTACAAGTTAATGTGATACGATGGCGATTTCACGTGCAGTTTTTTCATTTCTGACTTTCTTTGCTGCCACTTATGGTAAGATATCTTATAGTTACTGTTAAGGGTCATTCCATAGTGACTAACGTAACATTCAGAGCTGATTTTGTAATTGTTTTTACTTGTAACTTAAAGGATATAAAATATTTTTTATTTATGCTGATGGTGGATCTACAATGTACATGGTATCTATGTATTATTTCGGCTAAGAATTCAAAACAAAATTACTGACAGTAGATATTTTTTCAACCAAAATAGCATCGTGACTAACGTAACATTTTTGCAACCCTGAAAATTAATGCTCATGATGTGCGAGACAAAAATTTCTCAAAGTTAAGCAAGCGTTAAAAATTGAATGATATATTTAAAAAATGTGTAAAGTTGGCTTTTGAAAACATAAAACACATTTATTAAATCTTAATTTTTTTTAGTCTTAAGTGTCACTTTTAAGATGGAGTGTGACTAACGTAACCATCGAATAACAAGCAGTGGACACACTACAAACTATTTATTATGGCAAATCTGAGTGATAATTACAATACTTTTTCAACTTTTTTTAACTTCTCATGTTGTATGGTTTTTATTTATTTATTTATTTTTTGATACTTTTTTCATTTCGGTATTTTTTTTTCTTCGGCTGAGGTTGACATTTCGATGGAATGACCCTTAACACTTACAGACGATGTGTCCGGTATACCTACCGGACATGAACTTTCAACAGCTGCTAATCATTTCATAATTGATGGAATTGTTTTATTTTTCAGTTGACTCCTTACACTGTAAAAAATGAATACTGTTTTTACACTATAATACAGCTAATTTTATGGTAATAAACTGTAAAAGTGCTAATTTTACAGTTTATTACCGTGCATTTTACAGTTTTAAACTGAAACCTCTGGTGTCAGTATTATACTGTTGTTTTTACAGAAAATGCAGCTAAATGTACCTCAGAACCAGAAGGACGTAAGTCCAAAAATGGCCATTTTCACTTTATTAGTGTTTTGTATGTAGATTCTTATCCTGCATCAACCCAAGAGAACGGTATTCTTCAAAACCAATTCCTTCCAATTATTTAGCAGCACTAAAAGAGCGCGAATCCCATCCTTTGCATGCTTCCGACAATCGATTTTCCCGTCTCGTGAAAAGTTACAAAAATGGACTTATGTTAGTCTGGTTCTGAGGTACAGTTTGACGGCAATAAACTAAAATTGCTAACTTCACGGCAAAAAAAAAACTGTAAATTGCTAGTTTTACAATTTTTTACTATGCATCTTAGTTTTTAATTGGAACCTCGGCTGCCAGTTTTATACTGTACTAGCAGAACCCGGCAGACATTGTTCTGCCTAGATGTATATTTCGTCTCCTCATGGTGTTTTGGATGTAAAAATCTAAAAAGCGTTGTTGAAAATAGGCATGAAAGATTTTAAAAATTCTAAATCAAGCAAAGTTGAAATTACGCATTGAACAATCTACAAATAGTCCACCAATTATTTTTAAAAAATTAAAAAATACTGAACAGTGAAAAACTTTACACATAATTTGATTTTAGATCGGAATTTTATTTACACATCAAGACGAAGAAGCTCTCCACAAATCGTGAAAAGAGATCTTCGTTTTGAAAATAAAATGTAGAGACACATAAAATGTATAATGTGACTGTACCATGAATAGCTCTTTTAAATTAGTTAAAAAGGAGAGAGAGAGAACAGTGAATAGTAATAAAATGAAATTGACATATTTACAATAGAATGACTGGACCACAAATAGCTACTTTAAAGTTATAAAAAAAAGCACGGTGAACAAAAATAAAGAAAAATGTACACATTTACAATTACGTTGCAAAAATGCACTGGAAAATCCAAAAGGTAGACCATCAATCGCTCTTCTAAATTCAAAAAAAAAAAAGCACGGTAAACAATAACAATGAGAAATTTACACATTTACAATTACGTTCTAAAAATGCACTGGACATTCCAAAAAAGTAGACCATCAATTGCTCCTTCAAAAAAAGAAAAAAAGAAAAAAAAAACACGATGTTTACACACAAACAATTTTTTCTACTCTCGAAAACAAAAATAGTTGCATAGCAACACGCCTTGGAAAATTTCAATTATTGAAGGTTCTGGGCGCTATTTAAAAAGTCGCCAATTTGGTAGCTATTTTGTGAAAGAGAAATTGTCGCCAAATGTTGCGGTATTCTTTATGAAGATGATAATATATGATTACTCTTTGGCAATCTAAAATCAATTTGAATATTATATTTGGCGCTAAATGTACACCATTCCGTAAGGCGTTAAAATAATTTCCAACATTGCGGTATATCATAGCAAATAGCATGGATATGAAAACGAACTATTGATTGGATGTTTGGCGAGAAAATAGTAACATACTTTGATTGAAAACAGCAATTAAAGAACAAAATAGTGTTCGTCTGGAAAATAATGCATGACATCTAAGCCTCTACAAATCTAAAGGAGTTCCGAAATATGAAACTGAATCTCATTTGTTTTTTAAAAAGATTAATCTGTTAATAAAATACCTTTTTTATCTTTTATACTTGAGATAGTTATTGGGAAAACTTCCATTATTGAGGGATCTTGGCGCAATTTAAAAGATCGCCAAATTTACAGTAGCAAGCCATTCAAACTATCTGTCAGAGAGTTGAGTTGATACACTAAATATTCGATTGGATTGATGAAAGCCTTCGAAAATGGAGTCTTAAATTGAAATTACAAAGACAGAATCAGGTCTAAAATTGAAATAAAAAAATAACTACCCATCGGATTTTGTTGAAACTGGTCTCTAAACCTTCCCAGTACCAAAAAGAACAAACGGTGAGAATTTCTGCCAAATCTCCCTGGTAGTTTCTGAGATCTTAGGGAACACACACACACACCAACATTCATTTTTATATATATAGAAAAACAACAGCTCATTTCCTACAGTGTACAATCTGCTTATTATTATCCAAGCAAAAATTTCTGCTTTTGGGATTGACAACATTCCCAAAAACTGATCGGGAGACTGGGATTGGGTTGTTTTTCCAACCATGCACTCTCGCTGCAAAAGCATGCTTTTTTCTGATCTTTTAAAAATTATATTATCTTTTACTGAAAATTTCATATGCCTAAAATATGTTTCATTAGTGTTTGGAGAACATGTAGCTACAAAGTTTGAATAGTGTTTTGTTACTTTTATTGGTAACATATGTCTTCCAATATATATATATATATATATATATATATGAAAAATTTGAGAAATCACAACTCGTTAAGTTTTCTCCACAAGCTTAAAATTTTGTTTGCATGACACTTTTAGACATTGTACTATGTCTGCACTAATTTTCAAAATTTTGGGATAACTATTTCATAATTCCGTCTGAAAGGGTTGTTAGCTACTCTGTTGAGCTTGCAATCTCATAGAAAAACATGTTAATCTTACAGCTTGGTTTTTGCTAGCCAATGAAGAATATTTATTCCGTGCAAATAAATTTTTGATGCGTCAGTTAAAACATATATAGGGTTGACCCACCAGTGAATGAGCATTTATGCAAAATTTCATTTTCAAAAATTCATAGTCTTCATTTTCCACATAAGTATTAATAAACGCACATTAGATGATATATCTGCAAATATTATTTTGAAGTTTGCGAGCATTTTTATGGTTCTGCGTCAGATTTTTGGGGGTTGAAATGCAAAAAAAAAAAAAAAGAGCCAACCTAGGGAAGTAACACTACAATCAGTGGACAAGCACAGCATATTTTAGCACTTATGTTTTTGGCAGGGCCGTCGCTACCGGGGGGGGGGGTGAGAGGGGTGTCTCACCCTCCCAGCGATTTTTTCCAGTCGGCAAAATCAGTTTGATTCGGAATTTTTAATGTTTCAGATTTTCAAAACCTTTTTTTTTCTTAAAAAAATTGCTCAATCACACATGCACAGTTACACGACCGTTTGGAATTATTTTACCGACTGTTCCCTTCAACGTATCATCTCCTGGGCATTTTGACCGAGTAGGCTCATGTATAAATACGGCGACGTCAATCGTCAGATTCACTAGAATCGGCATTTTTCCTTTTTCAAATTCAGGATTCGCGAAATGCTTCATTTTCCCTCTTTTTTTATATAGTACACATGTACACTAGGGTGATTCAGAAATGTATGGAAAAAAATAAACTTTGTATTTTTGTGCGTCTTACCCTCTTATTTTGTGCCACTATATAAACTGATTATTTGTGCAAAATTTTGGCAAAATATATTAATATTTAGAGGTCGCTCAAACGCCTTGAAATTTCGTGATATTGACAAAAACGTGATCGTAAATGATATCTATAGAAAAAAAGCAGCCTTTGTATTTTTGTGCGTCTTACCCTCTTATTTTGTGCCACTATATACACTGATTATTTGTGCAAAATTTTGGCAAAATATATTAATATTTAGAGGTCACTCAAACGCCTTGAAATTTCGTGATATTGACAAAAACGTGATTGTAAATGATATCTATAGAAAAAAGTAGCCTTTGTATTTTTATTCATCTTACCGTCTTATTTAGGCCCTTTATATACACTGAATTATTCGCCCAAAATTACAGTAAACTATATTTACATTTAGGAGTACTTCAAATTTTGTGATAGTGGCACAAATGCGAACGTAAATAATAATAACAATAAAGTTACTTTATTGCTTTTTTATATCTCCAAAGAAAAAAAGCGTGCAATCACAAAATGAACTATATATCTGAAAAACCAATGAAATGCAGAAAAGTATGAAAACTAATCAAATACGGAAAAAATATTAAAAACAAATTTAAATACATTAAATATATAGTAGGGGAAGACCGCCTATATTGGACCACTGCTTAAATTGGACCTCGGGCCTAAAATCTAGTATGGAAATCTGTGCTACACTTTAACAGTAAAAATATGAAGTTTTAGGAATGAAATCAATGTGTTTGAAGTTTCACCAGTCTTCGAACTGTTTAGCGTGAGTTACGGCTTGATTTGTGTTGAAAACGTTCGAAATCTTATTTTGTGGACTTGTTTCTAGAAGGATAACTCAAAAATCTGTGAATTGCGGTAAAATGTTATTACAGTATTATAATCTGTGTTTAATAAGGATTACATTGATATATTTATATGCCCGATTGTGATAATTTTTGACAGAGCAATGAGCTGAAGAATAAAAAATGGCGTGTTTTCCTTTATTGGACCGAAAAAATTTTCCTATATTGGACCGGTGGTCCAATTTAAGAATATGATTTTAAATAAGACGTTTTATTAATCGTAACATAAAATAAGTGACTCGTCTTATTTAATAGCGTAGTTAAAATTATTTTAAGCATACTTTAACATCTATTCACGATATTCATTTAAACTTTTTTATCAGGCACATTTTTATCAAGTAGAAGCTGCAACTTCTTAAAATGTATGTTTTTTTTTCTCTCTCTTCATCTATTAAGCTGCAGTTTCAGGTCGTGAAACATATTTGTTAACTTAAATAAAATGTGTGCTGGTTTATCGAGAGAAAAATATGAAATTCTTCGATATTTTCAAAACGATTTTAAAAGGAAATAATTTATATGCTACTAAAATGTTCAATGTAAATAAAGCCGGTCTTTTCATTGTCCAAAAGCCCCAAAATATATTAACGTATAGAGATAAACACCAGGTTGGAGCAGTAATGAGTGGTGAACGTAGAAGAAACACACTGGTTATTTGCTACATCAGTGCAACAGCATTGCAAGCTCCCCATGCTTATTTTCAAAAGATTACGTTCCATATATGAACTTATCGTAAAAGCTTCCCTGGTGAGCAATATGCTTGTTAAAAAAAAAAAAAGGTTGGACTACAAACGATTATTCACACAATTGATACAACATTTCAACAAAACTGTTAATCCAAGCAATGTAAAAGAATATCTTTCTATTAATGGATAGGCCGGATAGGCACGTGCATAAAGAACATTAATGCAATAAACTTGGCTAACAAGAACGATATAATAATAATTTCTCTTTAATCACATTATACACGTAGATGTGGTCTTTATTCAGTCTCTGTCTACATATTTTAATCGAGCGTGATGTGATACATGGATGCGAGAACATCTAATGAGATCCATTATCTAATATCGCACAGGAGAACTGTTTGGTAACTCTTATGGGCAAACCGCAATAAAGGCCATGGCAAAAACTGTGAGTTGATTCCAAATAACAGGAGTATAGCCTGATAATTGACATGTGTTTAATGACATTGATTTGGCTGCAACAGAATTAGAGGCAAGTAGTCCAGATAAAACTACTCAAAGTGAACACTGTACAGGTTACATGTTCGGTGTAAGTTGTACACCATAAACAAGAACTAGCTACGACTTAAATTAGTACAAGTTCTGCAGAATCGGCGGATAGTTCTCATCAAAACATGATTTTCAACTCTAACTATGATTTTGTAAAGCCGGCTCACATATCACCTTTGCCTAAAAAATAGAAGGAACAAAAAGTAAGGCCATCTCAGAAATCATTTTAATGCCGTATAAAAGAGGCATAGAGCAGAAAAAGTCACACAAGAAGAAGCAAGAAACTGCCCAAAACAATTGCTATTGCAATATTTGTCATAGAGATGAAGTGCAAAACATGATTAAGTGTATGAAATACCATCGGCGAGTTTATCAACACTGCCTTAGTTAATCCGAAGCAAAAGAAATTCTGTTGCAAATCCTGGAAAAAAGCTGCATAGTTCAAATATAAATTATTCTATGATTTCTTCGTACGGTCCAATTTAGGAAGCGCATGGTTCAATTTTGGCGCATATATTCCTAAATTGGACTTTTGCAACTTTTTATAAGATAATTTTTTAAAAAATATTTTTCATATTTTCAGAAAAAATAAGCTTCTAGGGCGGTTCCTGATTAAATTCAGCTTACGATGCCCTATTCTGCATTTCTGTTTTTCTTCACATTGAGCGACACAGGCCTCCTGTTCTTAGGGGGTCCAATATAGGCGGTCTTCCCCTAATTCGCTTATTAATTCTTGCAATACTTTTTAAGGTTACTTTTCTGCAACTTTGAAACCTTTTCTGTGTTCCTGTACCACTTGAAGAAGACACTGTCTTTGTTTTTCGTCGTTAGTGATAGTCTTAACAAATGCTTCAATAAGGGCCGTGCCACGCTCCGTATTGTCGTTTACAATCCTCAGTTTCTTTGGTAGTATAAAGCCTTGTTGGTAGTTATCTTAAAGATTCGAATACTCAGAATCAAACAGCTGATATATTTTGAGTTTCTTCTAAACATGAATAAGGACGCTAAAAATATTCCAAATCATTTCTTAGTGCTTGCACAAAAAGGGTTGCTGGGAACCCAGCTCTTAGATATTCTTCCCATTAACGATAAGAATGTGAAAGAAATCACATTCATATGTTACGAATACCTTTTGTTTGTCCAGCTGCATGTTTGAACTGGTTGGGAAATATCCATAACTTGAAGCCATAAAGAATTTTTAACACAGATATAACACGAGGAACCACTCCTGGGACACGAAAACATACACCAAGAGAAGGTGCTCTGCTCAAGAAAATCGCACTAAGCTCTAGTATCTTCCTTGGACACTTCTTTTACATGGGTCATCAGAAGTTAACTTTGCGCAATTTCCATTACTAGTTGCACGTTGCTCTGAATGTGCCACCAACTCCTCAACCTCATCGTTCCTCACTCCAGGTTTAAAATTAGAATGTTTTATTCTGGACTATGATTGCTAAAACCGCTTAAAAAGCAGTATTTTAGATCCAATGGCAGTGGATGGTTCCACGCAATTGCGTGAACATCGCATCTGATATTGCACGCAATCAAACACCCCAATTCTACCTATTTCTTGGTTTATCGGTTACAATACAGAGAGACCAAGAGTAGGATAGATTTCGGTTGTAATACCACAGAAAACACAATGTCTAAAATATAATGGCGGAAAGCACAATATAAAAGTTGCTTCCCTAGCTTTTTTTCCCAAGTTCAAACATGCTCCAACTTTAGTACCGGCAATGCATGTCGTATTGAAACACATACAACGTACGAGCTCAGTAAGTTCCCATTTATCTAACTGGTTATCGTACAGCAGTATTTTCCGTAGCAATTCCAATACCTGATTAACTTACTAGAACCCAGAAGTAAATCATCAATGCTTGTGATCCTGATACTAATACTGGTATGAAACCCGCCGATCATCCTTCATTTTCCCAATATATTTTGCATAAGTGTTTCGTTTCAGTGAACTATCAAAGGAAGTCCTAGATTTAAACGACTTTTGTGAGTTAACGGCCAATTCAGAGCAAATAGTTTGCATTTACCGTTTTATGGACGTTGTCAAATCCTCTCCATTTTGTACTGTGGCAGCTACTATCAAAGTGGCTTTCTGTCACTTATACTGGGCCCTGTCTAGAGTGGATGCTAGGTGTTTTAGCCAAATAAACTCATACACTTCAAACAACCGAAAAGAAAACAGAAACCACAGCCCGAGCTTGCTGCTGCATTTTCTACCCAAACTCAGGTAAGAGATAATGCAGCTTTGGAGCGGGGGGGGGGGGAGTAATCGTTACAACTCACTTTGAGCTATTATTTTATTGACTAATTACTTAGTAGAGTAAACTAGCGTTTTAAGTTATTCCATTTTATATGAAGAATAATATTATTTCAGGTAATGAAGCTATATACTCCAACTCTCGAAATTGCTAATTTTCAACAGAATTCGATCGCGTTGAGCGACCTCTAAATATTATTCAATTGAGCTAAAATTTTACATACATCACATTCACGAATAGTGTAAAAAAACTGCGGGGTAAGACCAGAGAAATTCAAAAAAAAAATTTTTTTGAATCACCCTAATGTACACAGATTTATAATTTGTTAGAATACCATGTTTGGTAATAATGCTTCATGTTCATTCTGTTGATTTCATATCTCAGACACAGAACTTTTTAAACTGCTCACCGAATGCTTATTTTGCCGACTGCTCAATTTGCCGACATAATAAGTGTTCACTCGGTGAATTCGGCTCTAAGTCGGCATTTTTGCTTTGATTCTGAATTCAAAATTTTTGAATTAAGTAATAAGTAGCTTTTTTTGAGAGCCATGTTTACATTTTCAATTTTAATAAAAAAAAGAAAAAAGAAAAACATGTACCGTTTGAATCATGTGATGATCGTAGACAACTGTTCAGTTCATTTGAAAGAAGATAAATCATTTCAGCGACTTCTTCTTTTACTGCAATCTTAACTTGCCGGCAGTTACTTCAACTAAGTCTCATTTTGCCAACATTATACCGAGGGATGCGCCGAACTCAAATTTATGTGATGGAAAGAAATCATGTCATTT
>JAXGGA010004305.1:0-90094 GCA_038373865.1 Uloborus plumipes
ACTGCAGAGTCAGTGGGTAGCAAGCTTGCACCCTTACCTCCTCCAGCAGCAGGGTTGCTGGTTTTCTCTTTTGTGCCAGGATCCAGCTCCATAGGAACTGTTTCACTGGCTAGTCGGGTACCTTCAGAAGAAGAACCCAACCCTTCATTTTTTTCAGTTGTTTTATTTTCATTGTTTTCGTTTTTATTTGTTTTTGAGTTTGTAACATCCATAAAAAACCAGAGAACTGGGAGGTAGAAAAAGGTCCACACTCGCATAGCCTCCCTGTACGAGTGCAAGGCTGGATACAACGAGGTTTCGCCTGGTTCCTCGAGGGGACCGCTTGAGACATCATACAACCCAGATGCCATCCATCCATCAGCACGGTGCCTCACACCTTGGATTGGGTGCCCATTTTAGTCGCCTCCTACGACACGCATGAGCTACGTTGGGACTATTCTTATACTCCGGTCACCACCACACGGAGATAAGCGCTGGCGTTCAGTTCACTGTTAATTAAAACAGCTATCCAGGGGCAGGACGCGGACCGACCAGCTCACCCCCCAAAAGGCATTTTAAATTCATGGTTTCTTTTCTCATACGGTCATATTTTTCAGATAATATGAAAATGCTGTATGTTACACAAATAAAGAAAGGCATTTTTGCTTTTTTGCTCAAAAAAAAGAAAACTGTTTGAGAGAGGAACCAAACATAGTGGTATTCAACTTAAGTTGATCTCAGCAGAGATCTTTAAGTTACTAATGTTCAACAATATTTAGTTTTAATGAGTATTATGTTAACCAAATAAATGCATTTTAGGCAAGAGGGGACTTGTATACATTGTTCGAAAATATGATATGCTCAAAAATATCATAAATATTTTGATATATAGCCAATATTTTCAATCAGCATAACTAGTGTTTTAAAATAGTAAATGCACCATCAAATCACTGTTGTTTATTTTCTTACATCATTATCTACGTATATTAAAAACCGAGTATCTATCTTTCTTTCTTCTATCTTTCTTTCTAACTATCTATCTATGTCACGCTTCTTTCTCCTGAACGCCAACGAACTGAAAGTCGAACCAGGTACCGATAGATAGGTAATTTTTCAGGCTTCATTAGTTTCAGTTTATATAATTATACGATTTTAATTAGCGAAGATATCAATTAATAAGTAGTCAAGTTTAAAGCGATTAAGCCTAATAAATGATTAAACTTCCAAGACATTTCTTACCGTTGCCATTTTGAATAAAAACGTTAATTAAATTATTGAACTGCTTAAAATTCCAAGATATTTATTTCTTACCGTTGCCATTTTGAATTAAAACGTTAATTAAATTATTGAACTATTTAAAATCCCAAGATATTTATTTCTTTCCGTTGCGATTTTAAATTAAAACGTTAATTAAATTGAACTTTTTAAAATGAAAGAGTGTTATTTTTTTCCATTGTCATTTGGAATACGTGTTATAACAAAGTTCTAACAATTGTTTTTATTCTAATTAATGACATATTTTTTCTCTGGTACCATTTTGAAAATGTGTTTTTAAATAAAATTGCAATTGCTGTTTTTAGAAGGGGCTTTTTTTGGCTGTGATCCAAATATTAAAAGAACTTTTTCGTTTAGAATTTTGCAATTAATTTTACAGGAAGAAAGCGGTTTGTAAATAATTATTTTTGGAAAGGAATTTTATTTGTTATTTAGGGAGAGTGCTAAGCATGCGCTACTTGACATCGTCTTTATTTTTGAGGAAGCATGTGCAAATAATTCGATTGATTCTTTGATGCAGGAAAGCTTTTTAGTGAGCCGCTTTAGCGGGGAGTAGTTTATTAAACTTTTCCTTGGTACTTTAAAGGCGAGCCGCCTTGGCGGCGAGTAGTTTTTTGAAACTTTCCTCGCTACTGTATAGGCGAGCCGCCTTGGCGGCGAGTAAACTGTTTAAACTTTCCTCATTACTTTAAAGGCGAGCCGCCTTGGTGGCGAGTAGTTTTCTCAAACTGCCTTCACTACATTACAGCCCGTACAACGCCGCGCCACGCAGCTAGTTATAATATATTTTTGAAATATTGTAGTGATACAGTCGATCGCCGACTTACGGGAAGGATGCGTTTCAAGAACTCTTGCATGAGTCAAAATTTCGCATCGTAGAAAAATGTATGAATACGGATTTTTCATTAACATATCCAATTATTTATACAGTCGTCGAGTCACCTGCATTTTCTCAAAATAGCTTCGCCGTTTCTTTGATAACATTTTCATCTATGGCAACACTCCTCTTCCTGGAATGCATTTGTATAATCCACAATACAAGAGCAGTTTGGGCTTGGGTGGCATTATCTCTCTTCAACATTCATATGAAAAATGAAAGAAATGTATGAGAAATACGGAATGGCTATTTGAATACAGTGAGTCAAAGCGATGTTTAGACTTGCACGGTGTGGGAGCTTCCGCTTTCAGTGGTGCTAAACGGAACTAAGTCCATCACGAAACTAGTATTTAATCAAAAACCAAGTCTATGCTTACGCCCAGTGTCTCGAAAATTTCGCGTTACAGGAGAGAAATTCGCGTTGTTTGGAAATTTCGTTTCTCAGGAAAAACTCACGTTGTAGCTGTTTTGCGTAAGTTGGGTCAAGTTGTAGCAGGGCTCCATTGTAATACATTTATTGCATTTAAATTCATTTTAGCACTATTTTTTAACACCATATTTTGCACACATACTTAATTATGTAAAAAAATTGGATGCTATTGCTTTTAATATGTATAAAGAAAGAAAAAAAAACCTGCACAGTAACTGAATTTTTTTAATGAAGAATTGCAACTTGCATGTATAATAGATTAGAATCGCTGTATTAATAAGTTTTATGTGTTTTTGAGTATATCTCCACATAGTATAAAATGAAGTCTCAAAAAACGTCTGCTTGAAAGGGCAGAACTCAAGAACTGCCTTGGCCTATTTTGCTAAAAATTTCAGATTTTGTTCCTTTTTGCTCCGGAAAGGTTTGGGCTCCAGTTTGAAAAAAAATTGATTGACAGTTCTTTTTTTTAGTTCCAATTCAAGGCAATTTTCACATAAATCGCCAAAAATTGGGGTTGAAAATTATTTGCACGCATAAATGTTGTATGTTGTTCGAAACAGCAAATGTTTCTGCGTTCTATGCAATGTGTTCTTATTCTTTATTTTAAATACAGCGTGAGTTATTTGCGTTTAAATCTTGACGTTTTCCAAATCTTGGCCCGATTCGAGACCTAGGTTGCCAGACGTCCCAGATTTCAAGCGACTGTCTTGTTTTTAGAAAAACTGTCCCACGTCCCAGGGAGCCTTGAGACAGGACGACTTATGTCCCGTATTCTAGCTAGAAGCAACATTTTACAAAGGAGACATTATTTTGAGAAAAAATAAAAAACAAAAAATGAGAAATAGAGCGATCGAAAAGTTGATTGAATCATAATACTTTTGTGTTCTGAAGTGTAATGTTAGTCTTATGTTCAGTCAGAGCAGAAATTATTGTGACAATTCATTCAACAAAGGTGTAGTTCATTTTAAAAGTGGTTTAGCCCCTTGTAAATGATTCATGAAAAAAAAAAAAAAAAACTATGCAATGGTAAAAAATGCAGTTTTTATTAAAATGCTCAGTGTGTATTTTTTTTTCCTTTGTAAAAATTCGACTTTTAGAATTCACCCCCCCCCCCCCCCAAGAAGCCTGTCCCGTATTTGCAGTTCTTAAATCTGGCAACCCTGTTCCTAATACTACTTTCCTTATTAAAACCATCAATAAAAATTAAACTAATTGATACAGTTTTCTGTTTTACACCGTTGGATAGAGTGATATTTTTAACCCCAGATTTATCATGATTTTCAGTCGAGAATCCATGCTTTTATCTCAAACAGAAAAAAAGTCACGTGCATTTGGAGTACTGTTCGGATTTCTCCTTTTTACTCAAGTTATTACCATTTTATCGCTTTACCTTGATTCTTCGTTGTTTCTTTCTAATTTTTGTTTCTTGAAAATGTTTTCTTTTATAGCGGTTGCTTTGAATGATTTCAAAGGGCATTCAAATTAGATAACCTTTTTTTATTTCATATAGGACGAGTTTTGATGGACAGTTGTCATTGTGTCAAGATGTTTTTTATTTATGGAAGATGCTTGAAGCTTAAATACAATTCTGTGCCCGCATTTTAATTATTGTCGAAATTTTTCTTTTTATTTTGATGTGAAAGGGAAATTTACATTTGCTCAAAGATTTTTTTTTAAAAACCTTTATGGCATGAGCATAGCCATGCAGGTACAGCTAGTCTATACATATTTGAATATTCACATTCAATAAACTTTGTATTTTATTCTGTTTTTAATATTTTTGTACAAAATGCAATTTTATTAAAAATATAGTTTGGACCTTGTTGGGCACAGGGTTATGGACAAGACAGTAAAAACCATGGTATTTACTGTGGTTTATACTGTAGTGTCCAAAACCTTGCCAACTCTGAAATGTACATCAAATGCAACACCGACTGAGGTCCTTGAATATGTTAAAGTTCTTGAAAGTCCTTGAAACGTTCTCGATTTTTTGTGTGAAATTTGATTAGACTATTTTTACATTTCACAATGTTTTATTTGTTACAAGATTTATTATGTTTTCAGCCTCGGAAGCCAGCCAACCCGAAGCAAAGAAAAATTGATACTCCAAGTACATCAAGACGAAGTCAAGTTTTAAGCGACTATTCTGATGACGAATCATCCACAGATGAAGAACCGGAGGATGAATCTTCTGCAAATGGATCGCTTCCTGCAAATCCTCCAGGACATAGACAACGGGTTGGATCCTCTACTTCAGGATCTCTTACTCCAGCTCCTGCAGTGGCTGGTCCTTCTACCTCGAAGGGCCCAATACGCAGGCGTAGGGATAATGCTTTGAGGGAAATTAGACAGTATCAAAAATCAACTGTAAGTAATTTGCTACATACGTTAGATATTTTGTTCTTCATGCAACTCGATTGAAGGGCTTGGGAGATGAAGGGGTTATGTAACAACCATATCATATACACCATATTTTGCATTAATTCTGAAAGCCTATCTGTGTAAATAGAGGGAGATTTTTTTTTAAATAACAGTTCAGTTTTGCCTAATTGGGTGTAATAATAACACTTTCATACGTGCCAACTCTGCTGTTTTTAACGGGAGACTCCCGTTTTTTATCCTTGTCTCCCGGTTTCCCTTTTATTACCATTTTCTCCCGTTTTCTTAGCTAATTTTTATAACTAACACGTGCCCATTCAATAAAGCACGTGCTTCGCCGAAAATTGCATCCCTGGTTTTTGATTTCAATCCTCTTGCACCTTATAAACATTACAATTATATTGAAAGTTGGAAGTTATTTTAATAAAAACTAGCTCATATCCACTTAATTTATTCTTTATTTTTTAACTATTTTTTTATTTTGTTCATTGATTTATTTTTTATTCTTGATTTTCATTAAATTATTTTCTTTGGTTGGGTATGTGCTTTGAATTTTTGTATTTTGATACTTACTAATTAGCTTAAATCAAATAAATAAATAAAAATGATAAAACAAAATAAATTCTATTTCATATAAAATATAATGTTCATGGCATATAAAAGCATAATATCATAATCTTATAGCATAATATCATAAAGTAAATCATGTCGGCATGTTGCTGGTGAATCATCTAGTGAAATCTACTATTTTTTTCCATCAAAGGTTTGCATTTTAATATACTGTGGACGCTAGTTAATTGAATCAATCGTCAAAAACAACAAAATCACGCTTTAATGAATTAGCCGCTTTGTTGATGCAAAACTGTTTCGATCAAACATGTTTCATTTAAGCAGCAATTCCTGTAATTAGATTGGGGGGGGGGGGGACCATTAATGTTAGAAACTCTTTGGTTTTTACATGAAAAATATGTGATGAAATTTAACATCATTAAAGTGCAAAATTGCAAAGACATTTCATGCATGAAACTCCTTTTTTTAATGCTTGCTAAGTTTTGAGCCTGTGATGGGTAAGCAGCAGCCATAAGGAAGGCTGCTTGACACTAGAAGCTTAAAACATTATCTGCATTGAAAAATTTTACCTTTTCACTCTGAATCATGTACTGTCATGTGTCCCTTAAATGAATACTGTCGGTTCCATGAAATATTATTCGATTAAGTATTGATCTTTAATATTGCGTCTATGACACAGTTTCAGGATGTTTTGTTCGTATAAGCAGGGTATTCGTTTACCTGTTACCCGATTAAGCAGGGAGGACAGTATGTGCCAGATTTTTAGTTTTGTGTTTCAATAAAATTAGTTTTTTTTTCTAAGTTTAATGAAATTAATTTAGTAGGTTTCAATCATACATATAACTTTTTCAGATGTTAATTAACATCAGCAACATGCTGGGGCATGCCACCTGTCTCATCATTTAAATTTTTCCAGGAGGGCAAAGGTATAAACTCCAATCAAATTTTATATATATATACAGGGTGTCAGCGCACCTGGAAAGTCAGGGAAAGTCATGGATTTCATATATGATCGAAATTGGTCATGGAAAGTCATGGATTTCAGCGAAAAATGTCCAAAAGTCATGGAAACTGACTGTTTATCATGGATTTTAGCGCTCAGGATCGGTGGTTATTTCTCCCGATCTCGGAAGAACAAAAAAACATCCATCGTCATTCTGCTTCGTTAATGCAAGGTTCCCGCGACTTGGAAAAGTCCTTGAATTTCATTTGGTCTTTCAAGAGATCTGGAAAGTCCTTGAAAATTTTAAAATGTCCTTGAAAACTCCAAAAGTATTATTTTTCGTAGAAAATGTGCCGAAAAATCGGCGATCTTCGAACGTTCACGATCGTGCTCCTGCAAAAAAAATTGTGTCCGTCGAAAAATCGGCAATCGTCGGGATTTCGAAATCGGGAGCCGTGTTTTCAAGACGAAAATTTAAAAAAAAAAAAAATCATACCCCGAGAAGTTTTATTTTAGCGCATAATCGGCAATCGTTAAAAGTTCGCGGTTAGGCGCCGCTTTTTTGTTTCGCTTTACTTTTAAAACAATTTAGAAATAGAATAATCAGGATTGGATTTTTATACAAAAGAATATCTTTAACAAGCTAAACATGAGCTTTTCTGAAAAATACGTTTTTGCTGGTATCTTAATTATTTTCTTTCAACAAAATTTAGATTTGTCTGGTGGATTAAAATTATTTTTTGAATTTTTTGCTTCCCTGATCATTTTTTTTAGAAATACCAGGGACAGAAATACGTGTGTAATGGGTTTTGTACAACTTATTTTTTATTTATTTATTTATTTTTTGGTTGACATTCTAACATTGAGCACGTGCTTCGCCGAAAATGGCGTGCCATTGTCAAGTCTTCAATCCTTTTGCATCCTGTAAATTCTTCAATTATTTTGATATTCGGAAGCAATTTTTATGTTGTGCTACGTTAAATATACTCATTGTTCATTTTACTGTAATAATTTATTTATTTTTGAACTCAAATTTTAGCTCTTCCAATTTATTGGCTTCTAATAGTTTTTAAGAAAACACCGAACTTTTAAAGACAAAGTGCTTCCTTGACTTTTCATTTGTTTATTTAATTACAAAATACAGGCACGTTTTTCCTCGAGTTCGAAAAAATCGAGTAAAAGCTGTAATTTCAAAAGAAAAAAAAAATCACCATTTTTTCTTGGAGGGGGAAGAGAAAGGAATAGGGGGGGATAGAATACATTTTGCATGCACAGACTGGCAAAATAGGGTGATCACATTATATCCTGGTCTTATTCTGAAATTATAAGTATTCTTCATTGAAAAAAAAAAGATTTGTTGTCTGATTGTTTTTATGCTTGAACAAATAGAAAATGTTGGTGTTTACCATTTTTACCATTCCTTTGTTTGAATTTACACTTGAATAAGCCAAAGAATTGCTTCCAATCTACCTTTCCCTAAAATTTTCTTTTTCATATTGATGAAAAATATTTCACGATTTTTAGGTTTTTCATATTAAATCTGTAAAGAATCTGTACTGTTCATCAACATTTACATCACTTTTGAAATTAATCTTGATTTTTGTGCAGACCCTTTCTTAGAAGTTAATTCCTGGAAAATTTTTAAAACCTCCTTCAAAAAGTACTTGAATTTTATTTTTAAGATTGTAGGGAAACCTTGTATTAGGTGCAATCTGATTAGTCTTAATAAGAGTTTCAAACAAGTTGCATTGTGTTGACCAATCAGATGAATACTCAACGTTAAAACCCGTCCGTGAGCGGCGAATTTTCCGAAACTGCATGTGCGCGGATTTTGTCCCCTGACTGACAATAGAGCATGTGACGCATTTATTCAATTTGAATTTCACACTTTCATACTTCTGCTTTGGGGGATAATAAGTTGTTTTGACTTTTAAGTGTTGCTAAATCCTTGTACTCATTTTTTTGTATCAATAAATTGTTGCACTTGATCTGTTTCAGATATATTTAGTTAAGTTCTTTTTTTAGCTTTGGTTAAATTTATTTGCATAGCCGAAAAAAAAAGAATAGTTTCGAAAAGCAAAGGTACACTGTCTTACACCTTATATTGATATTTATGCTCTATTTTGATGAAATAGTATAACATCAAATGAAATAGTTAAAATTGTAAGTCATGGAAAATTGTTCGCAAAAGTCATGGAAAGTCATGGATTTGAAAAGTCCAGGTCGAGCAGATACCCTGTATATATTACAGGGATGAAAATTTTCCGTGCATCCGTGATTTTCCGCTTTTTGTATTGTTTAATTTTGTATTATTTTGTATTTTCGTAATGTTTAAGGTCTAAAACTGCGTTTACGAAAACTTCATGGCGCAGCATAGCCATTGAAGGCTCTTGCTCCAGAAAATCATACACAACCAACCATGCTTAACAGAGACTGAACTTTTTTTTTAGTTAGTTATTTTCAATTTAAACTAAATTTAAGTATTAGTTAAAGGCCTTTTTATTTACTTGAAGATTTATTTTTAATTGTAGTTAGGATTTATTTTTACTTTTTGCAGAGCATTTAGAGAAATAATTATGAAGTCGAACGTGCCACATAGGCAAGAAATTTACCATCATTGTTTTCATTTTGGCAGTATTTAATATCCAAAATATTCAAAAACGCTCACACTTTTTTATTTCTTTTTTCAAAAACTTTGCTGTGCCTTCCTTACATTTTGATGACAAAAAAAACGGAAATTTAGTCTTTGGGAACGTTAGTTCCATCAAAACTTTTTTAGTTATAGGAACGTCATTTTACTTGACGATATATTTTCTTGCTAACTAAGCGAAAATTAAAATTTGAAGCTTGCATCGTCGCCATGGTTGCTCCTTTTTCTCTTATTTTACATTTTAATTTAGATTTCAACGATAATTATGACTGGATATCTTTATTTAGCAGATTATGTTTCATGTTAATGGAGCTTTTCCAGTTGATTTGGCGAGTTTTTTTAGTAGGAATCCTCACATTATTTTGTAGCTTTTTTTAGTTGGAGCATTATTTTACTTTCAACTATAAAACATGTGGGTGAAATTAAAAACAAAAAAGGACAATTTCGGCGATTGGAAGCTAGCTATCTCTCCAAATCTTTGTCGCCAACGTGTGAGCGAGGGAAATCTTTCCTTTGGAAACGTAAACTAAGGATCACCAAAATAAATAGTTATCGCA
Source organism: Uloborus plumipes (assembly GCA_038373865.1). Lineage (NCBI taxonomy): Eukaryota > Metazoa > Arthropoda > Arachnida > Araneae > Uloboridae > Uloborus > Uloborus plumipes. The sequence goes on from JAXGGA010004305.1 coordinate 9,661, forward strand.
ATAAATTTGACAACCGCTCCTAATTCACAATTATCGAAATATCCCCTTGTTCCTAGGAATGTCAATCATTTGTGCAAAATTAGACACAAAAAGAAAATTACCCTTTTGATGTTATGCAAATAAATAGAAATTTCAAAAAGTATATTTATAAATTTGTATGGAAAAACCTATTTTACAAATGGCATATACAAATTCAATTGCTTCTTAAAAAAAAAAACACTTTAAAATGTACCTTTGCGAATTTTGAAGAATTTTTTTCATAAATAATCGGAGAAAATGAAATAATAGAAAGGAAAAATTTATTGCTCAAAAACCGAAATTAGTTTCAGGAAATTAAAAAAAGTAAGGATACTTATCGGTTAGCCGGGTGCAAGCGAAAAATCATGAAATATATATCGCTAAATTATGTAAAATTTCGCCAAATTTCTCACAACCATATTTGTTTACCGTTGACAGATTTGTCATTCACTTCGCTTGGCAACATTGGCGATTTTTGATTTTTCGCTTGCTCCCGGCTAACGGATAAGCCCTGTGGCAGAATTTTTTTCAGCTTTCTGCGACAAATTTTCTAGAACCAATTTCCTTCTGCAACATTAGAATATTCTTCAATAATAAATGTATATGCAACCCTCTCACAGCAACACAAGGTGTTTATATTTATAAAAATGTTAGCATTAATACTACAGATTCATAGGTTTTTTTTTTCTGGTGGCTGTTTTATATTATTTTTTTTTCTTAGCCTTTTTTTTTTTCTCCTCCCAATCACAAAAATCTTTCTGCACACTGTCTTCCTGATTCTGTGACAATGTCGCCGTGTCGGCAACTTTCTGCCACAGGGCGGATAAGTACCAAAGTAAGTAATCATTTGAGTAAATGAATAAAATAAAGCTGAAAAATCACTGAAATTACTTAGTTTGAAAACTAAACAATGTTCACCTAAGAAATCTGCAATTGATTTCGCTTCAATTACAAAAAATACTCCTTTGGAGTATGGAACCTATTTCAAATGCCTAAATAACTTTTCCGTAATCTTTTCTGTTGTCATCAGACAAATCAAGCGTTATTAAAAAACTCTACCTTTTTCATCAACAGCATGGCTACTTTTACTTGAGATGTCTTTTCTTCCGGAAGCTGTCATATAAATGTAAAACTGCTGTTTCAATTTTCACGAATCATTCGCCACATTTCGGTCTATTCATCGGCGGTCGGTAATATTCCATGTTTTCTGTTTCTTTGAAGTGGTTTAAACTTGCGACTGCGCCATGTTATGTTTTCATAAAAATACCATAAGGAATATTAAGTAACGACGTTTCAGGCATTAATTTTATTGATGCTTAATTCAACATCATCCATGATAACCAACTAATAATGCATTTGAATATTATCAATTATCACGTTCTTATCGCATATCTTGTTCGTGAGATTTGACTCTTACTATTGCCATTCATAAATACATTGTGAAACAGAGTACGAAAACAGTGAGTAATAAGTTTTTAATTACCTAATTTTAATTAAAGTTTAGGAAATCTAGAGTGAATTCAAAAATTTCGCCTACGTCTTGCAGATTATCAGTATGCGGACTAATTTTGTGCTAATTTTCATAATCGTATGTTGCGTAAATTTTCCAGGAGAGCGTTTGACCCGTGACCATGACGTCATCAAACTTTGATTTTATATATATATAGATTTACAATTTTATGAAATGCATGCACAATATTTTGGCTGAAAACTATTCGAATACATGAAATGTATCCTGTTTGTTTATGAAAGGCAATTAATTATTATGTATGTATAATTATAATATTAGGTGTGCTTAAGTAATAGGGACCTTGGCTTTAAAAAAAATGCCCCCCCCCCCCCCCCGCACACATTTTCTCTTTAAAACTTTCAGGTATTTTTTCATGAACTCAATCATCCCTGCTCTAATGATAATGAACTATTTTTTTATAAAAGACACTTGATGCGATCCTTGTGTTTTTGAGGAACGTAATTTCTTGACATTTATTGATGGCTAACTGCTTAATTTAAAAAGCTCTAAAAGATAAACGATAGTGATCATAGGACTTTTTTTAATCATCGACTGCACATATTGACACTTTAATTTTGGGATATCTACATATATAAAAATGGATGCATGTTTGTATACATGTATGTTTGTTCCTTATAAAAATCCAGTTTTCGTCGGATTTTCATCAAACTTGGCACAGAGGTTTTTTTGTTTGATGCACTAGAATTAACATAGGCAGGGTTTTGAAATTTAAAAAAAACTCTAAAAGCTCAAAATCCAAGTTTTTTGTCACAAAATTGTCATTTTCTTCCAATATGTATAGTAATAGAGATAAGCCTTTAAGCATACACATTGATAAAATTTGAACACATTTAAGTATGAGCTTTCAAACAAAGATTACGATTAACAATGAATTATCAATTTAAAGCTCACCTATTTCATTTTAGCATGAAATAAGTTGAAAACAATTATAATTCATGTTGTAATTACCTTGGAACATTGGCACAGGGATCAAAGTCATACTATATTTCCTATAAATCCTATATTTTTCAAAAAAGGTCGAAAACCATGCTATATTTCCTATAAATCCTATATTTCAAATAAAAATCCTATATTCAGGGCTCGTACATACTTGAAAAAAAAATTATTTTCAAGTGCTTGACAAATTTTTAAAACCGTGAAAAAGTATGAAAAGTTTTTTGATGCTTGAATTTTTTTCAAAATCATTGAATTTTGCTTAATTTTTTTCAAAAATACCTTATCAGTGCAATTTTCTGAACACGTATTCGATATGCGTTGTCGCAAAAAATTGTCTCCCGTATTTGAGATTTCCATCCTTTTGCTTCTTGCAAATATATTGCTGTTTCAGACAATTGGAAATTATTTTCACGCATGCTACCTTAGATTAGCTTTTTTTGTTTAATTTCAATCATTATGAAGAAATTTTGTGTTTAGAACTATAACAACATTGAATTTATCTGGACTTAGTGAAAAATTGCTTATCGTGTTTGAAATTTCAATCTTTTTGTATCTTGTAAATATTTTTATTTTTTGGGTAACCTGTAGGGAAAAATGTCAACGTTTTATGTGCTTCGTGGAAATTTGCTTCTCATGTATTTCAATCCTTCTTGTTTTTTAAATTTGACATTTTTCACAATACATTTGAGTAAAAATACAAGCATGATTAAAAAATGAGTGCAGTAGAACCTATTTAATCTGAACATCTGCTAATTTGAATGTCAAATCTGATTCGAGATTGATATTAAAATGATTCTTAAAACATCCGAAATAGCTGGGTTTTTTTGTCAAAAACTCAAAAAAAAACCTTGGAATTTGATCAGAAACCAAGGTGAGCTGCGATTTTTCAAAAAAATTCCCTAGTTTTCTTCAATCCCTGGTAGACCTCAAGATTTGGAAAATTTTCAAGTGGCCAGTGGTCACTAGACTCAAAAAACTTGGTGGCCACCAGTTTTACCGAGTTTTGAAAATACCACTCTAGTACGAGAATGGGGGGGGGGGGGGAATATAAATTTGTCTCTTTAAATGTTTTAAGTATGTTTTATTTAAAATTCTTGATGGGAACTATCAAACATTATAAAGGTGCTAATACTAAAGTAATGCTAACAAAAAATATAAATTGTATCAATCATGGAGTTACAAGAAGTATTGCGTACCTAGAACTTCCAAGGTAATTAGTTACGAGTCTAAAGACTGTGGCCTCTAGGAATCAATCTACTTTTACACATCTCAATACTTCAAAAACAGTTATTAGTAATTAAAAAAATATATGCATAACAGTTTTATAAATACAAATGCTCTGAAAATTAATTTGAGAAATGTACACTGTTGAGCATGTTTCAAAATGATAAAATTCAACAGCTTTGATTTTTCACTATCTGTAACTATATTAATGATTCAAACAATAATTTTGAATAGCTAAATTATAAAATAACTATTTCAGTCAAAAAGTTGAGGAAGTAGCAAAACTTCATAGTATTCAACCATATATTGTTCAATACATTTTTAAATTGCAATTATATTAAAAACATAGCTTATTAATGAACAATTGAAATTTTCAATTAATCATTAGTTTGCGAAAATAGCAATGTTTCAAATTAATTCTTCAATGTATTGTAAGCAGGAATGTAGGTCAAAAATATTTTTCCTTTAAATAAATTTTCCCTCATATATTTGATATATCCCCCTAATTTTTCTCTTTATAAAATTCATTTAATCAGTTAGAGTACAGAAAAGACCTTGAAAGCATACGGATAGATGCAAGAAGAGCAGCAGATTTTTTTATCCTTTCAAAGGGTTGCAATTTGTAAAGTGAAAAACCAAATAATTCTTTTCCAGAAATTTATTTTATGAAATTTCAATTATTGCATTATATACTAAATTTATAGTAACATGGGTGCAACAAGGATTTTATAACGTTATTCCTTGGGTAGTGATATTGGACTAAGAACCACCAAACAACTTATTACTAATCTATTAAACTAAGCTACTTTTCCCTGTTATATGGATTGTAATTTTAACATTAGCTCTGTGTTTAACTTTAAAATTTTCACCCTGATTGTGCACCTGGTGTTGCAAGAGTATCTGCTGAGAACAAAAACCTCTTTGAAAAAAAAAAAAAGCTTGGGTTTTATTAATGCATTCAAATATACTAAATTGTATATATCAAGATATTTTCTGATTACCGTATTTTCGGGTAGATAAGCCGCACCACCGTATACGCCGCAGTTCGCAAAATTCGGGAGAAAAAAAATGCTTTTCATCAGATACGCCGCATCGGCGTATAAGCCGCATAAAACTTTGTCAAAAATTCAATCTGCGAGAACCTACACCTACGCTGTATACTGGAATTGACATCGTTCAAAAACAATGACAAAGAATTAGTAACATTGATTTGAAAACAGTGTTTCAATATTATAAATAAATAAAACGTTGCAACATTTTGGCGATAACTGCACTTTATAGTAACCCTGTTCTGCTCCAGTTGGTTTCTACTGCAACCCTACTTCCTATCCTCACGGCAACGTTTTTCTTAAAAAATAATTTAAATTATTTGTTCTTCGTTTGGATTCGTTTATTAGACACGTTGGTTATGGTTGATGTTTTTTTTTTCTTAATTTATTCCACTTCCTTATCGGTTGATGTTTTTTTTTCTTAATTTATTCTACTTCCTTATCGGTTGATGTTTTTTTTTCTTAATTTATTCCACTTCCTTATCGGATCTAGGAGAATAAAATAACATCTAAATAAGCAGAAATGCTATCACCATTTTCAAAATAGATCTTTTCAAGGGCGTTGCAGTTCTGGTTTTTGATGTCAGACTCTAATTTGTTTTGTTTTTAAGCAATAACTAAACATAACATGAACTTTGAAAAAAAAAAAAAAAACTTTTACATCGTATAAGCCGCAGGAGTTAAAATTCGGCTTTTAAACACGTATCAGCCGCGGCTTATCTACGCGAAAATACGGTACTTCCTTTTTGTATTGTAAAAAACGTGTCAGATGCAGATAGAATTGAGATATTTGGATTGGTAAAACATTGCAGTCTGTTTCTATGAAAAGAATTGGACATTATAATTGCTAACTTTCTCTTTCAGTAAAGCAATAGTTATTTTTTACTCCGAGGTCCAATGTCCACTCGTATATGCGGTCAGCATTTAAGCATACCGTACTCGATTTTGGACATGCGAAAAGATGCAGGCCTATCATTGGTCGAATTGCTGTCAATCAATCGCCTATCGCCGCCCATAGGTTCGGAAAGCAAGGGAAGTGAAAGAAAAATGTCAGAACATGGATCAGTGGTCAGAACAGAGTGTAAACGTCGCGCTAGGGGGGGGGGGGTAGGTATTAGCTGCCTTGTCATCGTAAAATAATTGAACCTTTATAATTGTTAGAATCAAGCTAAAAAGTGTTTTATTTCAAAAATAAATATAGGAATAACTTCTATGCAAATTCATCCCAAAACACGTAGTAGTGCCATCTATATGTACACACGGAAAGCAATTTACGGAAATGCAATTTTTTTTTAAAACTTAAAACCAGTTCTCCAAATGTATTGGATTACTGTTCTTGATTGATAGGAAAAATGAATATTCGCGCCCTTCTAAAACAGTTCTGAGAGTGCTACAAAAATACTATTATTAATATTTTGACATATTTTTTATTATTTTTTTCTTTTTGTTTTTTTTGCGAATAAGATAGTATCTTACAAATTTATTTTTAAGTAAAAGGGGGAAAATATAAAATTTTTACTCAAGTGTTTGTGTTTTAAGGTATAGATATTCTTTTATAATTACTCTTAATACGATATGAGTACATATATTAGCATCTGTTTTATCAGTTCAAGAATTATTAATCATTAGACAGTTAAAAATGTTCATACATTTTCTTCAAACAGGATTTTCTATAAATCGTTTTTAGTGATTTCTCCGACCAATTATTAATGAAGAAAATTTCCGGATTACTTGCCCTGATGAAGTATCTCGTGCGGACAAGGTACATAAATTTTAAATGAAGAAATTAAATGATTTAGTCCCCTTAAAAACCGTATTTATTGGGTTTCGTTTAACATCTCGTCTAATTAAAAAAAATATAAAAAAGTTTAGTGTCGAGTACTTAGTGCTACCTTAAAATATGAATTTTTTCCCTCTCTTAATTTTCAGTTACATCAAACATTCATGGAGTAAAAAGAATGCAAGGCTAGCAGAAGAACAAATTATGTATTTATATACCCCAAAGTTATTCACAGATACCACTAACGATTTACCAGAATAGAAAACGAAATGGAATATTTATGTATTAAATTCACAAGCTTGAAAATAACATTAAATTCAGCGGACTTACAGAAATCGACAGCTATAATTTCCAAATTTTTATAACCTTGTTAAAAGCTTTACTGATGTACACTGCGATTCAAAAGTTTAGACAAAATGCGAATATGTGAATAAAAAGAAAACTATTCAACGAAATGCTTCCAAATTTCTACTGCAGGTACACAATATGGTCCCAAATACGTGTCTGGAGTTCTTGTACCTATAACTGGAATCAAATTTTGGATATTAGAGAAGATAGTTTTTTACATTGTTGCAAAAGTTTAGACAATAGTCAGATTTTATGCAAATATCCCTTGAAACGTGATTGGTGGAGGATTGGTGAACTGTATTATTCATTTATAAAGTGCACAGATTGCTGAATAAATAATCAAAATCTCAAAAGCTCTGTAGTTCTCGTGTAAAGAATATGAGAAAGCTTGGAAGCTGAAATTTGAAAATGAACCTGCTTTATTAATTTTTTGTCTTTTATATCGGCTCTAGTATGGTAGTACATTGTTTTTTAATTTGTGGCGAGCAAATTCAGACATGCGTATCGATCAAAAAGTCCAAGAAAAATGATATTTATTAAGGATGAAGGAATTGAAAAAACGGCTCAGACTGATGATTCTCCCTTTAATCCTACAAAACTTCAAGTTGGGTCAAAAACAGCACGTGACAGCATAAGTAGATGAACATCTGAATCGGAATGCATAAAGAAACAAAGAATTGTGCCTGAGCCTTTTAGGACAGAGTGTCCCAAATAAGCCAGATTTTATTGGTAAAAGCAGCACAGCATATGATCATTGGATATTTCTCAAGTCCCGCGAAAATAATTATAATCCATCTAGGCCATCCCAATTTTAATAATTTTTATCAAAGAAAGTACCATTCATTTTTTAGTCACGATGATACATATGCTGCTTTTCACATTAAAATCTGGCTTAGTTGGGACACTCTGTCCGAAAAGGATCAGGCACAATTCTTTGTTTTTTTTTTCTGCATTCCGATTCAATTGTTCATCTACTTTTGATGTCACGTGCTGTTTTTGACCTAAGTTGAAGTTTTGTAGGATTAAGGGGCGAATCGTCAGTCTGAGCCGTTTTTTCAATTCTTTCATCCTTAAGAAATATAATTTTTCTTGAACTTTTTGATCGATACGCATGTCTGAATTTGCTCGCCACAAATTAAAAAACAATGTACTACCATACTAGAGCCGATATAAAAGACAAAAAATTAATAAAGCAGGTTTATTTTCAAATTTCGGCTTCCAAACTTTCTCATCTTCTTTACGCGAGAACTAAAGAGCTTTTGAGATTTTGATTATTTGTTCAGCAATCTCTGCACTTTATAAATGAATAATACAGTCCACCAATCCTCCACCAATCACATTTCAAGGGATATTTGCATAAAATCTGACTATTGTCTAAACTTTTGCAACAATGTAAAAAACTATCTTCTCTAATATCCAAAATTTGATTCCAGTTATAGCTACAAGAACTCCAGACACGTATTTGGGACCATATTGTGTACCTGCAGTAGAAATTTGAAAGCATTTCGTTGAATAGTTTTCTTTTTATTCACATATTCGCATTTTGTCTAAACTTTTGAATCGCAGTGTATAACAGCCCCTTCCTTTGCAAAATAATATATTATACAAATGATTCAATTATATTTTCCAATATTTTAGCGCTAATAACAAAATACAAAGTTTACATAAAAAGATTTAATGCACATTAAAGTAGTAGCCTATATATTTAACAGTTTTAATAACCTGAAAAAGTATACAAAAAAAAAAAAAAAAAACTTATATTATCCTTATAAATAATTACCTGTTAATCATTTTTCGAAACCACATTCCTACAAAAAACATAACAGCTGCACAATTTAATTTATAAGCTAATAAATAGAGCGTTGAAAAATATTTAAAAAAGCATTTACAATTAAAATAAGCAATTAAAAAAAGCCAAAATACCAGGAAACGATTTTTTAATATGATGGGCATGAATTTCTCATGCTCTATTGTTTTATTTGTTTTCCTTTCAAATTCTAGCAAAGAAGTTTGTTTGTCATGAACTTAACGTTGCTTGTTATAAAAATGCTCTCTTATCATTTTCTACCACGAAATTATGAATTTTTTAAGTAAATATTCGTCTTTTATTTTTATGGAGAACTGGGCGAATTCATAAAGGCTGGATCTCAGAATAGCATTGCCTTTGTTTTGGTGGCGAAAGGAGATCTATCAACAAGTCTATTCGACCAATGATAGGCGTGCATCTTTTCGCATGTCCAAAATCGAGTACAGTATGCTTAAATGCTTCCGGTCAAAAAACGATCTTCCCCGATCCCCCCCCCCCCCACACGCAACTTCTTTCCTAGAAAATTGTGTCAAGCAAGGGGTTCTTTGTTGGAGGAAATAGGAGCCTGCTCTCCCCCCAGCATGGGGAGAAATGGAAACCTGTTTCCACCCAGGGTTGGGGGAATAGTGAGGGTTGGCTCATGCTATTGAAGAAAGGAGTTTCGCCGACAGGCGAGGAAATGGGGGAAAAAGACAGGTCTGTGACGTAGGTGCGGAAGCAAGTTCTCGGATGCAGCTAGGTTTAAACGTTATTCGCGTCTTCGATTTTAATTTTTCAGCAGGCCCCTCGTTCAGCAGGCCCATTGAACGAGCACTCAGGGCCCGTGTCCCCACGGCTTGAAATTTCTAAGAGACAAGAAAAATTTTCGAAAATATTTCAAGATATTAAAAATTAAAAAAAAAGTATCAAAGTACTGCTATTATTTTTTCCTTTGTTCTTTCCTATTTGTTTTTTTTTTTAAATTTATATTTTTATGTGTGTGTGTGGGGGAGTTGCCCTTCATATTTTTCAAATCTTTACTGTGGTTCTTGCATAACCCTTCCTTTACCAAAACCAAGGAAGAGAAGCAAAACCAAAATCAGCTAAAGCATAGATTTTCAGAAAGATAATTGAAAAAAAAAGAAGAAAAAAAGCATATAGTTTCGTATACCATTTTGAATGTTTTTTTTTTTTTTTAATTACTCATACCATAAATCTGGGCTACCCTTATCATAGGTCTATTCTATTAAATGACCATAGGTTTGGGCTTCCTGAAAATATTTGGTCACTTTAAATTGTTATTAAAGTGATAGAAAAACCTAGAGATAAAGTTTATTATGTAATCAAGCTTAAAAAAACGCTTAGTTTTTGTCTCAATAAAAAGTAAATTATTGAAATTTAAGAGCAAGAATCTGAGATAGTGTCACGCCTGTAATTCATGACGTCTCAGATTTTTTCCAAAAAAAAACCCAAATGTTTATTACCTTATTGAAAGACCAAATCAGAATGTTTTGCTCTAAAGTTGAGTTGTTTAGTTTTTATGGGCACCTAAAGGTGAAGGTGCGGCATCAAAAATTAAGCGGATTTTCAAGACATGGAAGTTGCTGTGAACCAAAACTCTTACCAGAAACTGTTTAACTCCAATTTTCTTTTTGTATATGGAATATAGATGGTTGAAACTTTACAAAATGAATGTTAAATTTGTTGTAAGTTGTTGCTGTAAGATCAGTGAAGGCCCTCAAAACAAGGCATTTTTGCGTTTTTTAGCGTTTTTGAGGTCTAAAAACAGCTTGTACATTTCAGTTGGCACGGAAAAGTATTGTCGTTTGAAAGACCAGTGTAAGCACTTTAAAACAATGTATAAAAAACCGTGGAAAGTTCAATGTGCTTTTAGTTGCGTAAAGCAGAAATATGAAAAATGTCATATTTTACCGATATTCAAACGGTCATAACTTCCTCTGCCAACAACATATTGAAATATTTTTTTTGCCAATGTCATACTCTATTCTTTGTCAAAACAGAACAGTTGAGTCCTTTAAGGCGAAATGTAAAAAATTGTTTTGCAAAAAAATGTATTTTTTAATGTGTATTTTTTGTAAAAAAAATTTCACATTTCGCCTCAAAGGACTCAACTGTTCTGTTAAGACAAAGAATAAAGTATGACATTGGCAAAAAAAATATTTCAATATGTTGTTGGCAGAGGAAGTTATGACCGTTTGAATATCGGTAAATATGACATTTTTCATATTTCGGCCTTACGCAACTAAAAGCACGTTGAACTTTCCTCTGTTATTTATACATTGTTTTAAAGTGCTTACACTGGTCTTTCAAACGACACTACTTTTGCCGTACTAACTGAAATGTACAAGCTGTTTTTGGACCTCAAAAACTCTAAAAAACGTCAAAAATGCCTTGTTTTGAGGGCCTTCACTGACCTTCCTTACGACAACAACTTACTACAAATTTAACATTCATTTTGTAAAATTTCAACCTTCTGTATTCCATATACAAAAAGAAAATTGGAGTTCAACAGTTCCTGGTAAGAGTTTTGGCTCACAGCAACTTCCATGTCTGGAAAATCCGCTTAATTTTTGATGCCGCACCTTCACCTTTAGGGTCCATAAAAACTAAACAACTCAACTTTAGAGCAAAATATTCTGGATTTGGTCTTTCAATAAGGTACTAAACATTTGGTAATTTTTGGGAGAAAATCTGAGAGGTCATGAATCACCTCACAATGCTAGGCGTGACTTATTCTTGCTCTTAAATAGTTCGAAATGAGGGGTGGGGGGGGGGGTAAATGACTTTAAACGTGTATTCGGCACATGCAAATATTATATTTTCTATTCTTATTTGCTCCATTTATTTATTTAGAGATATATATTTTGAATTATTATCATTCATATTCATTCGAAAATTGCGAGCAATTATTGCTAGAAATATTTACATGAAGTTCCAGTAATTGCTCTCATTCTTTGTAATAGTGGAGTTATTATTGAAATAGTATGTGATTTCAGTTTCAGAGAGGCTATTTTTCCCCACTAAAGGTGTTTTATATGTTTTACAAATTTAATATTTCATAATTTAATTATGAGCAATATTGCTAAAAAAGTCCACTTCAAATGAATTGTTAAAAAAAAAAAGAAAATTTTCGCAGAATACATATTTTTCCCTCTGTAGTTTGCATATACTCATGTATTCCACAAATGCAAACATTTCATTATCTGTACCTGTTATATTTATTTTATTTATTTATACACAGTTAACCTAAGATTAGATTTATTATCATTAATATTCATGCGCCAATTCGGGAGCAATAGTTAACATAAATATTAGTTTGAAATTACAGTAATTGTTCTCAAAAATGTTTCATAGGATGTTAAATCTGTAATAGTGGGGCTGTTGCCGAATTATTATGTAATCTCTGTTTTGGAGATTAATGTTTCCGTCTAAAGTTGTTTTGTAAATTTTGCAGTTGTAAATATTTCATGACTTAATTGCGAGAAACAGTACTTCGGAAATGTCTTGTTTTAAACGAGTTGTTTTAAAAATGTTCGATAGGATTATTCTTAAATAGTAGAATTGTTAATGAAATATTATTTAGTTTCAGAGTATCAATATTTCTCCGACAGCTGTTTTGTATATTTTGCATATGTAGCTATTTCATGACGTGATTACGAGCAACAGTACTAAAAAATGAAAATTTTGTGAATGAATTGTTCAAATCTCTTTCTTTTCCAAATTATAAAAAGATTTCTTGTAGTAGTTTACGATTTTAACAACTCAAATACATTTCCATTTTCTATCAAATAAAATTATTTTGAGTTGTATTCAAAGTTGATTTGAATCGTTTATTTCGAAAAGGTAACATCTCTATTTTGATCTCCTCTGTCTCTTTAGAAAATTAAACAGCGCACGGTTATATTTTTGAATGTCATAATCAATGGTTATTTGGTAAATTATTGCAGTAATTGTGTACTTAACTAAAGGCATTTTTTCATTGATTATGACATTCAAAAATATAACCGTGCGCTGTTTAATTTTCTAAAGAGACAGAGGAGATCAAAATAGAGATGTTACCTTTTCGAAATAAACGATTCATTTAGATTTACAATGATTACGTTTTGATAGTCATCGTAATCAACTTATGTTTTTCACTTTCATTCGCGCTCAAAATCACTCTTGTAAGATATGCGTGAGTCATTAACACTTAGCAAAGAGTGCAAATTGAGTAGCATAGCATAAAAATGTTTTAAATTTAGTTTTCATGTCCAAAAGTTATGAACGAAGCAATTCCTTTTACCATTGAAATGCGCTGCACTAACCAGCGCCAACCCGCAACTGTTTCCAAGATTCCGTCACGGATTTCATACCCCCAGACCCCGATGCTCCAAATGGGCCAACCCTCACTAATTCCTCCAACCCTGGTTTCCACCTACCCACAGCAACTCCAGACAAACTTCTTCCCCAGTTTTTCCCCTTTGTTTGATGAAGGGCAATTCTAAACAATACATCGTCTTCTCCCATTTCTTTCGGGAGCCTTATTGTACTGATGCATCTCTGGACTGGTGTGGATTTCTTTTCTTGGAATCTAAAATAAAAATAGCAAAAAAAAAAGGTGGCGACTGTTGAAATTTTTTGGGGTCGCCACTTTTGAAAACTAGGTCGCCACGTGGCGAGTGCCGACCGTAAATCTTGACCTTTAATCCCTGGTACTTTTTTACGATGTGTGTCCAAAATAGAACAATTATAGGTATACTTTTTGGTGTCCTATATTTTTTCTAAAGTGTCCTATATTTTGTCAAGTGGTCGCTTTGATCCCTGTTGGTACAAATATTGTATGATGCAGAAAAATTAGAGGTTCCAACAGACATTTTATTCTAATTTTTACGAGCATTTTTTGGTCCTCCTATTGGAGGAATTATGCAAAAGACAGATGGTGCGATTTTTATATGCCCATGTGTTTCATTCAAATAATTTTTTAGAGCTATGTTTTATTAATAAGCAAACGGGCAATGGCGGATAATAAGCTAATTATTAATTAAAATAATATTTATGAATTATAGAGAAAAAAAACTTTTTAAGGTACACATTGATCTGATTATTTTTCAGGTCCGCCATTAGATTATTATTTGGGCACCACAGGTTGGGAAATGCTGTACTAGAAGATGCCTGCCTATGTTGTAATCATATTTCTTTTGGGTTAAATCAGAGGTTTAAATTTCGGTCCATCTCTGGTTTAAACCAGTTAATTTTTTTCCCTTTTTGCCAGTGGAAAAGAAAGAAATAGGTATCAGGCTTTTGAATCTTTGAAAAATCAGCCTCGATCCATTCGACGAAAAGTTGGTTGAGCTCAACATTATGTATAGCTTTCATTACAAAAGCATAAAATGACTGTTATCTATCTTTTTTCTAGAGCCTTTTGATGCGACGCTTGCCATTTTCTAGACTGGTCAAAGAAATCTCCGATTTTCAAAACCAGCCGCTTCATAGGTGGCAATCTAGCGCAATACAGGCTGTACAAGAAGCTGCAGAAGCATACCTTGCCCATTTACTTGAAGATGCCTACCTATGTACTCTACATGCACATAGAAAAACTCTTCAAATCAGCGATATTCAGTTGGCCAGAAAGATTGGTTTTAGATTCACGCCTTTTGCTTAAATTTCATCATCAACTGCTGCTACACATATCTTTAACTTTTTATACATTTGTCAGACTTTAATGAGACATTTCCAGAATTCCTGAAATCTACTGTTTGGTTGGTTATGTCAAAAGTTGTGTTTTACAATTTTAGTGGAACATGAAATTTTTGATATTTTAATTTATGTGACGGAAATCTTTTAAATTTTGTCACTTTTATGAAATTAATATATTATGATGAAGTTTTAAGTATAGTTTTTAAATTTGGTATGTATTATATATGTATTCAAGTTTTGTTTATTATTGCTATCTTCCTAATGAGTGTGTACCACAAGAAGTTCTTTTTTTTTTTTTAATTTCATAAAAGAAGTTCCAGGAATCTAATCTCCTGGATTTTGAATCTGAAATCATGGTCCCATACTCAATAATATATATAAGGGGGTTTGGGTTTTAATCCTCCCCAGCTTGATGGCCATTTTTAGTATGGTAAGACATGTACATGTAAATAAAAGTGACATTACAGCCTTTCTGCTTGATAGTTTTGGCTCATTTTCACCCCTCTGCCCTACAGTGAGAAATTGGCTGTTCTAGTGATGTGTTTTCCGAAATAAAGCAAAAAGCGACTACTCTAGTGTTTCATCTTGTTAATATAATACATTAAATTACAATTTAAACTAATTATGTCTGCAATGCATAGTGCTTAGAATTAGCAATAATTTCCACTCGTTATTAGCTAAGTGTTTCTTGCATCCCCCCCCCCCTTTTTTGAAATAAATTTGACAGAATGTTAAGAATTTGCTACTCTTGGTTCAAGAATTCTGTGCCGTAAAATGGGGTGAATCGGTACACTTTTCAGCTTTGATTGTAAAAAAAATAGTAAAAAGATTTTTTTTTAATTTGCTTTTTTGGGTAAAAACTTTGGTCCTGTTTTGCTTTTGATATTCCAAGCAAAGACAAAAAATTTTGAACAGTTATTTATATATATAGGAATTTAGGAGTGTTACGAATCACCCCGTTGATAGGGGTCAATCGTAACACATGTTAAAATTTTTATTTTTTAAATTTAACCTGTAATAGGTCTCATAAAGATAAGTAATATTGATGGGAGAGAATAAGAACAGATAGTTATTGTCAAATAAAAATTTATTTTCAATTAAAGTAAACGTTTATGATTTGTCAAAATTCAAAATGATTTTGAACTTATGAAAAATTAAAATTAATTAAAAGAAATACTTTTGAATTGAAATACAAAGATTTAAAATAAATTGAAGTCACTCATATCGTCCACAAACATGTACTTGTCTTTAAAACTAGCTGTTGTGGCTTGGCTTAAGTTTTTTCATAACATCTTCTAGGATGAACGCTGCCTTTTCTTTAGTTTCTTGAAATCTCTGGGTTTTGGGGATTGTCCTGTGAGATTTTCCCACTTATTCATCACTGTCTGTGTGCTGGACTTTTGATACATAAAGTCTATATGACTTTTGTAGAGAAAAATACAACGTTAAGGAGGCACAAATAAACGGATGATTGCCATTTTTAGTATGGTAAGACATGTACTGTACATGTAAATAAAAGTGACATTACAACCTTTCTGCTCGATAGTTTTGGCTCATTTTCACCCCTCTGCCTTCCAGTGGGAAATTGGCTGTATGTGCTTATCGCTGTATTTTTCTCTATATCAACAGCACAAAGGTATTTGTAAACTTTATATGACTTTTCCCCATGTATTTGAGTAAAAAGAAGTCTCCTGGAGCAAAAATCTTTTCAAATCCGCAACTTTCTGTCATTCTAAGATCTAGTTGCTCATGAGAAGGGATAAACATTCATAAATCCTTGTTCTTGTCTTGACTAGAAGAATTGAGGTTAGAATCTTGATTTTTCAAACAGTTTCCTTTAAATAAGTTTGAATGGGAACAGCAGAACCAAGCATTCCGATGCACCCCGCAGTTTTTTTTCTTATGGCATTTTTCAGAATTCTTCATTTTTTGACACAATTTATAAAAAATGTAAATTCTAATGTGGTATTCTGTTGTTCAGATACATGCATAATTGAAAGATACCACTCTTAGGTTTTAAATATAAGAAGGTTTGCACTTACGTATAAAGTTTTGCAGTCTATGAAAATGTGATGTTTTCTAGCATTCCACGTGCAGCCCTCCTTATAAGCCAGCTTTGCCAGATTGAGAAAAGTAATTTTTTCCTACTACCTAGGGTCTTTCCTTTCTAAAAAACTATTAATGGCGAAAAATACCCTATGGTATATTTATGAAGAATTTCTTTGCACAGTCCAGAAGTTTTGTTCCGATTGACCTCGCTGTTCCTTTACACCCCATTTTACGGTAGTGTTAATTCTGTCCTGAACATTTTTTCGCAATTAAGAGTACATTGGAAATAAGGAATTAAGTAAAACATAAGAAAATGTCTATTCCAATGTAGTTCAGATAACTCTAGTACCAAGGCCTCTGATTTTAGCCAAAATTCCTGGATAAAGATCCTTTTTTTTATTTTAATTGAAAAATAATTCAGGCTTTTTACATGACTGTATTGTTTACTAATTCTTCACTTAAGTTTGCTAAGTATAAGTTCCAAAACTTATAATTAGTCATGAGTGTGCACACATATATATTAGCATAAAACTTTTTAACAACTAACCTGGATCTCCTGCTTTTATTAAGTGATGTATTATGAAATTTAAATAATTGAAAATTTTGAAATAAATAGAAATCGTACCCGTTGAGTTGCATATCTCAAACTTAAACTTTAAAGCAATAATAAATTTTTCATAAAAAAGCCAAATTGATATTCAAACCGCAAGCTAGCGTATTATTTTGAATACAGCAAGTAATAACTGCTATAAAACTAAACAAACAAGAACCTGATTTCAAAAGCAAGAGAGATGATTTGCTAACAGATGTCCAAAAAGAATATTATTAAAGATTTTAATTAATAATCATGATAATAAGCATATAATATTTGTTACTAAAGATTAATGATGTATCATGTATTAAGAGAAATTCTTCTCCCCCTTAGTTAGTGCTAGAGATGCCATTGACTTTAATTTACAAGCATTAATTATTCCACATTTTTGTGGATGTAATAAATCCTGACTTTTCATATATATGTCGAATTTCAATGAGATATTTCAAGAATTTCTGGAATCTAGAAAATGTAAATTATGTAAAAAGTTGTTTTTTACTATTTTAGTGAACCAGAGTTTTTGATACTGTCGGCCCCGCTTAATCGGGTAACATATAAACGAATTCTCCGTTTAAATGAATAAAATATCCTGGAACCGAATATTTCCTACGCCATAGAGGCAATGTTAAAGATTACCCCCCCCCCCCCCTTTAAACAAATAGTCCGCCTTATTGAAAAAAATTTTTAGAACCGACAGCATTTTCGTTTAAGCGGGGCTGACAGTATTTGTGTTTGATGTAACTGAAATCTTAAATTTCATCACTTAATAAAATTTTTATAGTTTATTAAATTGCATGCAACATTGAAGCATACCTATAAAGTAAACTAATAAAATAATTTCAAAAAAAAAATAATTTACTTGTTACTGCTGTATTTTTAATGTACATTTTTGTGCTTATAGTTCAAGATATGTTGAAATTCACTATTTTTGCTGCTCAGTTTTATAAAATATGTTCATTTGTATTCATTAGTTGTAAATTATAGTGCTGCATAGAATTTTACATGTACAGTAGAACCTTGATCACACAAGCTAATTGAAACTGCTCTGTGCCTCGAATGTCGGTATTCTTGGTCAATAGAAATTGTCCTTCTTTGTAAAAAAAACTTGTCAGGATCGAACGTTTTAAAAAGATATTAAAAATACAATGTAATATTTTTCAAGGATGAAAATGAACATGTAAAAAAAAGTTTTACAGTTTTTTTAACTGTGACCAAATAGGAAAATAACCTGTAGTAAGTTTGAAGAAAGTCAATTGATTTTTTTTTGCAATGCCAATTTAAATATGAATAGATGCATTTTAAAAACGCAGAAATTTCTAGAAGATATTTCATTTTTTTACTGAAAATCATAATTATATTTAATTTACATTTTTTAAAAGTATTTTTTTTTTTTTTTTTTTTTTTTTTGTATTTGATCTGAATTTCTATCAATAACTACCCACTCATGCAAATTTTTATGCAAAAAAATTTCTATTGGTGTAGTATTTCTTCTCTGCTCTAAATATTTCAGAGCAGTTGTTAGGGCTTCTTGCTCATGTAAGTACAAAAAAAAAAAAAAAAAAAAAAAAAAAAAAAAAAAAAAAAAACGAGCTCTTGTAGGTTCGGTTGAGGTTCTACTGTGTTGAGACAAAATGAGATTATTATTCTCACTGCTAAACAACAGATTTTTTATGCATGGATGATGAAACAATGTTTAAATTCACTTTTTATTTCCTATTTAAAGTATGTTCTTTAAAGATGTTTGTCATGTTTTTGAACTCTTAAAATAAAGATGATGGTCTTTAGAATCTGTGCAAGAAAATTTATATTGTAATATGAGTGAATTTCTACCTTTTAAAACATTTTTGTACTGTTTTAAATATATATATAAAATAATTCTCTTTGTCTGTTTTTTCATTTCTTCATTTGAGCCAAACAGAGGTGGTTATAATTGACAAAACTTTCGATTATTTTATTTATTTTTTTTTTTTTTTTTTGAAGAGAAAATAGCAATTTTGAGAAATTTGGAGTTAAACCTCAGCATCCTGTTACATGCCAGTGGCTGAAGCCCCCGTTGTCTATCGCGAAACTATGTACAGGCTTGCCATGTCACAGTGAAACCTGAATATACAGGGAAAATCTATCTTGTGGCAGTTAACCTTAATCCAGAATTTTGTCCAGACCTGCTACCCTCAAGGTCGTGCTGTTTGGTTGTCAGTCATATTCCAATCAAAACCTTGATTTAGAATTATTAAAATAAAATTCTATGTTTATTTTAAGTCTGAGTGCGAGTTTTCAAATGTCATAAAGTTAGATGCGGAGCCGAATAAAATTTAATTCAAAAAGCTTAATTAAAAAATATTTTTAGAGCAAAATCTTGCTGGTTGCATTCTTGCTCATTGATATGAAAATCTACCCTTTTTCCCCCATTTTTCGATGTAAAACCTACAGTTAATGTAAATTTTACCAAAAAAAAAAGTGTGCAAAGGATTTTTGATTTTCTCTCACAATTTTGTTTTATCTGCCTAATATTTATCTCCTGCAGCACATGATCGATAAAGGCAGCATTTTATTATGTTAGTGTTATCATACAGTGAAACTCGGCAACCTCGATAAGTCGACATTTATGTTTCCAATGGTTGGTCCAATGTTAATTTCAATGGGTGCAAACCTTTCTAACATGACACAAATTTGCAGGAATCTCTATAAGTCGACATCCAGTTGCTGTGTTAGTCCAATAGCTGGTCCAATGTTAATTTCAATGAGTGCAAACCTTTCCATTAGCTGAATATTTAACTTTTTACATACTTTTATCAGAAAGCTGGCAAATAAAAATAGGTAGTTGTCTGATTTTAAAATTTATACATCATAAAGAGTAAAACTTATTTTGAAAAATCTATTTTTCAATAAAAACAAAATTAATGTTTGATTCTTTCTTCATGTAACTATTTTTTAATTTTTATCTCGTACAACACTACCTAATTTAAAAATTAGCAACACAATGTTAGAAAGCATAAATCAGCAGGAAACTACAGACATGTGTTTCGGGTTAAGAAAAAAAAATCAGTGCAAACGAAGTCAGGGGATGGAAGATTAAACCATTTGCGGAAAGCAAACTTGTTTATTTTCCTCTGTTTTTATGTATTTACTAGTTGCGTGGCCTTGCTCTGCACGGGATCTACATCTACCTTGAGAATAAAGTTATGTCAAGTGATATGTATGTGTAAAAGTCCCGATCAGATTATCGGTATGCAGTACGAGAAATGTATAAATCCCCTGTTACAAGAAAAACGAAAGCAAGAATTTTATTTGTTAATGTTCAAGGAAAAAAAAACGTCTTTTTCTCATCAATAATTTCTTTTATGCTATTTAATTTCTTTCACTTTTGGGCAGACGATATTGATAAATCCACTTTAAAATGTTTTCTGTCGGCCCTGCTTAAACAAATACTGTTGGTTCCAAGAAATATTATTCAATCAAAAGGGGCATTGAATTAAACGGGAATTTTTAACATAACGTCTATGGCATCGGTTCTAAGATATTTTATTTGTATAAGCGGGGCATTCGTTTATCCGTTACCCGATTAAGCGGGGACGACAGTATTTCAAAATTTTAAAATACCTATATCTTTTTTCTGGGTGAAGTTAGCGCAGAGAAGTTTTCGAAACTTTTGGAAGGAAATTCCCTTAAAAGGTATTTTTCGCGAACTTTCCAACGAGACCCAAATCGAGAAAATCCAATAATTCCAGGACTTTCTATAAACAATGCCAGAACACTGTCTTGTCCTCAGCTAATCCTCCATATTGGTACAATCTAAGAAAATACAGCCAATTTCACTGAAGTTGCTCTGAAGTCACTTCAATATCCTAAAGTATTTCTGGGACCTCTTAACAAAAGCGGATCTTGAAACGTTTCAAGGGAAGGTTATACAATACTTCTTGTTCCCCTTCCCCATAAGCGTAGCGTCGGAGGGGGGCACGTGCCCCCCTCCCCCCCCAACTTGCTGGACACTTTATCTTTGAAACCTGAAGATTTATAAAATTTGAATGAAAATCATAATAAGAATATCGTTTACAGTTATTTTCATTTATTTTATCTTGGTATTATATCCATGGGGAGAGGAGGCATGGGGGAATACAGGCCCTCTGTCAAAAATTTCAATGTTCTGGTTCCTTATTTTTTTTTCTCAAAATTGGAACACAAATCGTCAGGACGATTATTTCCGTTTATGGTTATCCTCAAGCACAGCCAGAATTACCAGTTGAAGAGTTCCTTTTTTTGGTTAAAACAATCTTAAGATTGCCATTAATATTAAACGCAAGGTCTCCCCCCCCCCCCCTCTCCTGGCTGCACCATATTTTATCTCGACTTTCTCCATGTTTGTTGTGTTACCAAAATAATAATTTAAAGAAGTATGGAATCGTAAAACGATGGGCGTGTGTGATGATTAGGTGAAATCATCCCACGCGCCCACGTAACTATTTTATATGGTCCTTTTTAAATTTAAAATTCTATGTAACTGCTAAGTACACTAGAAAATAGTTTGAACTTGAAAATACTGTTTTGCTCATTGTAACAGTAATAGAGAGAGGGAGAGAAGAACTACAGAACAATTACGCGACAGTATTTTAGTGTCAGGTTATCCAATGAAACATGTAAATTATTATTTTAAAGAATGGACTTCAGCAGAGAGTCAATTATCTTTCTTCATAAATCAAAATGTTCACTTTCTAAATATTTCTTTCGAGCATTTGTCAGTCATAATCATATAAAAAAGAAATTACACGCAAAAAATCTTATAGTGGATAATAAAATTACAAAATAAATCATATATTTTTCTCTGAAATCTGTTTTATATTACGTTGTTTGAGTAGGTAATCTGAATACATAATTCTTGTCTCACACTTGATTTACTTTTTACTACGTTGTAGTAGTGAGTTTGCAACCAGAGGGGGAAGGGCGTTGTAGTAGTTTGTCGTTGCTACGACAAACTTCAGAATACCTATGCTATTACTTATAATTGTTTTTGGGATTTTTTTCAAAGCTTACTTTTGAATCTTTTCGAATTTTGTCAGTGTTTTATGACTTATATCTAAAAGATAATTCACAAAGCTGAGCAAACATATTTATTTTAACTTTTTTTTAATTTTATTTATTTATTTATTATTTTTTTGTCGACCGAAAAGCCCTTTTTATCAAATAACTTTAAGGGGGTTCTATTTATCTCTTCTTTCTTCATATTATTATAGACTCGATTACTTCATTAAGGGCTTCAAAATGTAGAATTTTAGAGCCTTTTTTCAACATTTCTCTCGGGGGAGAACCCCCGGACCCCCCAACATTTGGGTAGGCTTCATTACGAAACAGATTATTACAATTACTTTTTTAATACAGATCCAACTATGAGATTAATCCAAAAAACAAAGAAAAAACAGAAAAATAAAAAATTTGAAGAATATCAGTGAAAACGACACTTAAAAGTGAAAAAATGGTCTGTTTTGTTACCGAAGAAGTTGTCCAGACTACAAGAGAGGCCCGTACCTGTAATAGAGACCCTTTGAGTCTAAATTTGGCCTGGTAACTGAGCAAAAAAAAGTTGAATAAATATAAAGTACAATTTATCCCAAAAGTAAGAGCAAAAGTTTCTCTAACTAAAAATCTTTGAAAAAAAATGGGCAGGGGGGGGGAGGCTCAGTCTGCACTCCTAAACTTCGAGGTCTGTGCCCCCCTAAAAGTTAAGATCACGCTACGCCACGGGCGTCGTTGGCGAGGGGGACATGTCCCCCCCAATATTTTGAACTGAGGAAAAGTTCCTCTCAATATTTTGGAATTCTTGCACTTGAGGAAAAAGAAAAAGGTCAGAGCTAGGTATTATTTGTATCAAAATTAAATTAGAATTACAACCCGAACTAAAATTATAAAAACTTTCGTCTCTACAGGGTGAGTTCGATCGAATCTGCCATACGAAAAGGGGTGATAGAAGAGCCCAAGTGGAGTATAGAACCACCCATTAGCGGTGTCAATTCGTAACCGTAACCGAGTTATGGTATATTTAAGGAAAATTCACAAAAAAACAAAATTCTGAGAAAAAAAACGATTTCTGAAGTTCCTGTTGGGTCTACGCACAAAATAAGCACATATTTCGAAAGAACAGAAAAAATCCTTTAAAATGACATCTTTTTCATCAAGATAGTCGCACTTTATAGCGAGTTACAAGCTTTCAAACACTGGAAACACTCAAAAATGAAATTTCATCAAACTTTTCAGTCAAAAATTTCAGAAACAACCGTATGAGCTACAACCGATCAAATCTACTAAAAACTGGCCCATTTCACTAGCTTTCAGATGATACAACAGAAAGTCACATTGGGCTTTAAGTTCAGCAGATATTCTGGCTTTTGTTTGTAACAGTATGAAAATCGCCCTTCGTCAAAATAGGGAAACCAGCGAAGATTCATAATTTTATGTTCTAAATTTTATATTTCATGTAAATGTACTGTTTCCTTTATTCAAGAAAAGGAAAGTTTTAAAGCTAAATATTAAATTGTAACACTTTATTGAGTTAACAATCACAACAGAAGACCACAACTTGAAGAAACAATGGAAGCATTACTTTAACGCGCTTTTCGCAAAGAAAAATTCAAAGTAAATGAGTTACACTAACATCTATGAGTCTATTTACATGTAAGCAATCTTCAAAATTTCCCAGAGCTACTGAAATTATCATCCCCCACACCAGATAGAAGCCCTTGGCCTTTTACGAGCGGAAACTACCGTCGCTCTCAATGAAATTTCATTTTCACTTTTGCTACCGCTCTATCAAGCCAAATGCGCAAATCCTACCAACTGGTTGCATCCGAGCAGTAAATTGCTTGTTTCAAGAGTCCCCAAACAAAGAAGTTCACTGGCGTCAGGTTTGGTGATTTAGGTGACCAAGGAATGGGACCCAAATGACCAATCCCTTGCTGATTGTTCTGTCAGAAAATCTCGAACTGCATTTGAAGAATGTGCAGAAATACCACTGTGTTGGAAAATTATTTCCGCTCTCTCCCAAACAGAAGTAACATAAAGTAAATCAGGCAAGCACTGATTCCAGAACCTCTAAATATTCTATTCCTGTCAGGTTACATTGAAACTCTATCAACCGATCGCCGATTACGCCAGACCTTTAAGCTAAATCGCATTTGAAACCACGAGTCTCGGATTAGTATCGCAACAGTGTATCAATTTAAATTCCCCTAAGGAAACAATCTTCACACAATTAAACCTTCAATACATGGAATATATTCAAATTTGTCACTAACATATGCTACTTTCGCACTCAATCGGATATGCAAATTTCTTCTAACCATTTCACACAAGAGCATTGCGGTTTAGCAACCCAGATCTCCGAAACGAGTAAAAATATTGCAGATGTCTACTAGGCTGAGACATTCAACTACATCATTTCCTAAAAAAAAACTGGACAGGTGAGTCAATGTTAACTCGAAGTTGCACGATACATGTACATTTCTGTGGCATCAGTATTTTGAACAAAATTCATTTTCAACCTTATTTAAACTTATCATTCCAAAAGCGATTCAGCTTAAAGGTTTGACTTGGCGTAATCGGCGATCGGTTGATAGAGTTTCAATGTAACCTGACAGGAATAGAATATTTAGAGATTCTGGAATCAGTGCTTGCCTGATTTACTTTATGTTACTTCTGTTTGGGAGAGAGCGGAAATAATTTTCCAACACAGTGGTATTTCTGCACATTCTTCAAATGCAGTTCGAGACTTTCTGACAGAACAATCAGCAAGGGATTGGTCATTTGGGTCCCATTCCTTGGTCACCTAGATCACCAAACCTGACACCAGTGAACTTCTTTGTTTGGGGACTCTTGAAACAAGCAATTTACTGCTCAGATGCAACCAGTTGGTAGGATTTGCGCATTTGGCTTGATGGAGCGGTAGCAAAAGTGAAAATGAAATTTCATTGAGAGCGACGGTAGTTTCCGCTCGTAAAAGGCCAAGGGCTTCTATCTGGTGTGGGGGATGATAATTTCAGTAGCTCTGGGAAATTTTGAAGATTGCTTACATGTAAATAGACTCATAGATGTTAGTGTAACTCATTTACTTTGAATTTTTCTTTGTGAAAAGCGCGTTAAAGTAATGCTTCCATTGTTTCTTCGTGTTGTGGTCTTCTGTTGTGATTGTTAACTCAATAAAGTGTTACAATTTAATATTTAGCTTTAAAACTTTCCTTTTCTTGAATAAAGGAAACAGTACATTTACATGAAATATAAAATTTAGAACATAAAATTATGAATCTTCGCTGGTTTCCCTATTTTGACGAAGGGCGATTTTCATACTGTTACAAACAAAAGCCAGAATATCTGCTGAACTTAAAGCCCAATGTGATTTTCTGTTGTATCATCTGAAAGCTAGTGAAATGGGCCAGTTTTTAGTAGATTTGATTGGTTGTAGCTTATACGGTTGTTTCTGAAATTTTTGACTGAAAAGTTTGATGAAATTTCATTTTTGAGTGTTTCCAGTGTTTGAAAGCTTGTAACTCACTCTGAAGTGCGACTATCTTGATGAAAAACGTGTCATTTTAAAGGATTTTTTCTGCTCTTTCGAAATATGTGCTTATTTTGTGCGTAGACCCAACAGGAACTTCAGAAATTGGTCTTTTTCTCAGAATTTTGTTTTTTTGTGAATTTTCCTTAAATATACCATAACTCGGTTACGGTTACGAATTGACACCGCTAATGGGTGGTTCTATACTCCACTTGGGCTCTTCTATCACCCCTTTTCGTATGGCAGATTCGATCGAACTCACCCTGTATATTGCACTTTATGAACCATCTGTGAATTAATCAGTTTCCTACTGTCAAAGAGTTTTTTTTTTAAACATTTTGAACAGTTTTGAATTAAAAAAGAGTGGTTGTGCGGGAGAGGAAGGGGGGAGGGGGGTGAACCTGACAAATCTATAAGCTCATGCTAGCTCACTTTAAACATATTCAGGTTTGTTTACTACTTTTTAGACCATCACAAGCAAGAGAACTTAGTATTTAAATAAATATAATCTAAAAAATATCATTTTTTTCCTATACAGTTTTCTTCAAAAATTCAAAAAAATATGATCCCATTGAGATCCCAATCTAAAAATTTGTACAAACATAGATAAAATACACAAGAATTTTTGAGAATTTTTTAAAAAAAATTCATTATATGTTTTTCGAGAAATTTGAAATTTAAATTTCATTTTTTGAAAAAGAAAATTTTTATCAAATTAGTCATGTTGCATATCAGATTAAGCGGCAACTAACGTACTTTAAAATGCCATTTACCAAATCGTTCTATCTATATTTGGTGTCGAGTTATGGTATGGCCCCTTTTATGTTCCCTTATCCATGGAAAAACGAGGGTTTTTCCATTCAAGGTCCCATAAATGAAAAAATAATAGAGATAAAAATCCAAAAATTGAGATTTTTGATTACCTCAAGGGGTACAATTGATGAGCCAAATTTGAAAGAAATACAAAAATTTAAGGTAAAAAACGTTGGATCACTTGACATGGAATGACCCTTTTCTAGTATTTCTATTTTTCCAAAGTCCCCCCCAATGTTCAGCAGGCAGCGACGCCCATGCGCTACGCCTATATGCCCTTCCCCCTCTAGTTGCAAACTCACAATTCCACGATCGCCCCTTTCTCTTAAAGAGTGACAACATTTGAATAGGTAAGTGCAAAAACAACGTCAGTCAAGAATTTCAAATTTTTCTGGGGGAAAAAGCTATCATACATTAAAAGTTTATATTTATTTATGATTTCATCAGATATGAAGTAGCTCTTGCTTCATTATTGTGACACATGACTCCAAAAAATTATTAAGCTCTAAGAACAAGAACAGATCAATTTTACTCATACATCGTTAAAAAAATTACGAAATCAAAAGAAATGAAGAACTTTAAAATTTTACAGTTTAAGGAATATGGGTTATCAACAACAGTGGAAAGTTATTATAAAAAATGAGAAGCGATTGCTAAATCTACGTTAATAAAAGAGGAACAAAAAAAAAGGGTATGTACATTAGGGTGGATCGAAAAATTTTTTTTTTTGGAATTTCAAATCGGCCCGGGTGAGAAAAGTTGTCTACTAGGACCAAACAATTACCTGTGAAATTTGAAGTTGATCAGATAATATCTTCAGGGTCCGCAAGGAGGTCAAAGTTCAAAAATCAAGCCCAAAAATGCATTTTTTCTACTTAACGAATACATTAATTTTTAATATTTTTTTTAATGAGTCAGGAAGAAAAAAGGTACCTAATGAGGTGAAATACTATGATATAAAATCACATCACAGTCAGATAAAATCTTCATGCTCTTTATAATGGTCGAAATTTGCATATTTTGCCCAAAAATAGTGATTTTTCATCATAAATGAAAAAATTTACTTTATCTTTTAAAATCGACCACGGACAGAAAAATTGTTTCATACGATTAAAACAAGTCATAAACGCCACAAAAAGCAACTGATCCTGTGATTCGCTATCTACCAATCTCATTTCATTTTAGCAAACAAAATAAAAAACTTCGAAGAAGGAAAAATCAATCAACATGAAAAATAATACTCAAAACATTGACAAATGGCACTCTTGCAGATTTTTTATTATTTTAAATTTATTAAATACTCTAGAGTCCAATCATAATTCGAATGAGCCATATGCGGTTCACAAACTGCGCAGGTTTCCAAGCTCAGCTCCACGGTACAGTTCAAAGTTCAACTCCGTGGATTTCTGACTGTAGGAAATCATTATGTTTGTGCTTCTGATATTGTCAGAGTAACGTCTTTTTACACCATTTCATGCCAGGTGTTGATATTTTACGAGTGCGAGAATGTCAGAATATCGAACATTTAGTTCCTTATCTCAGAAATTATTTTGTAAATAATCTCTAATTCTAGTCTAAGACTGAGAATCTCAAATTTTAGTAAGCAGCACATGGTATTTTGACGTAAATTGGGTTGTTAGCAGGCTTGGAGTAATCGTCGATTACGTAATCGTAATCTACGTAATCGATTACATTTTTCTGTAATCATAATCATAATTTCAAAATGGAACACTCGTAATCATGTAATCGTAATTTTAATCGAGTATTTCTTGCGTAATCGTAATTGTAATCTAAGTTTGAATAATCGTAATTTAGCCTTGTAATCGTGTAATCCCGACTTGCTGAAAGCGAAAGTTTCTAAGTTACGTTTCTACAATGGTGTGAAAAGATAGTTCAATACAAGCTTCGGGCTTCGGAAAGACTTGGGAGCTGTTCGGTGATTGTTTGATCGTTACCGGTTGTTTGTAAATGAGGGCAATAAAATTGAGCCCCGTGCTTTTCAACCTTTAGGCGCCTATCACAAAAACGTCTCCCCTTGATTTTTAGGATGGGTCATCAATTTTCCCTTTCATCAGCTGTCAGTGACAGCTGACAGCAACAAACGAAGTCATCCTTGCCGCCACCTCGGAATAGAGCAGTGGTGTCAAAATACTATAACACATGTTTTCAGTCAGTTCGACTGGACGGCCTGGTTGAGGAGAGAATCGCGACAGCCCCGCGGTTTTTGCCTTTCTGTGCTTTCTTTTTTTCCAACTTTCATTACCGGAAATGGAGGAATTTGGTCAGAAAATGAGCATATTTGCGATTGCACTTCAGGTACATTAAATTTATGCTTTGTATTTTAATGCTGATATTATTTTTAATTAAAAAGTATATTAAGAAGAAAAAGTTGCGTGTTCATAGATTTTTAAAACATTTGCTTACGTGTATGATTGAAATCAATAATTTATTTTTCAATATTAATTATCTTTTCATGCTTAGAATAATTTCAATATACTATTGTATTTCTGTTTATTGTTTTAGTTTCATATTTCTAGTAACAATAATAGCAGTATACCTCAGAAAATCTGACATGAAATATTATAAAGTGATCATATACGCAAAAAAAAGAAAAGAAAAAAAGAAAAGAAACTTAGTATCAAGAAATCACATAGAAACTTTTTACTCATTTTCTAATTATATTGTTTTAGAATTGTTTGATTGTATACATTTTAAATATTAATAGAGTTGGAGCATAATACATAATATATTTTTTTATGTGGGTAAAAGTTTTGCTGCATGCCGAAACTTCATTTTTTAAAGTTGCATTAACATTTCGTTCTAAATATTTTTCTTTTTTGATTTTTCAGTTACAGACTATATTTAGAAATGAACCGTCTTCTTGCGTTTATGTCATTAAATTTGTAACAGTAATGAAATTTTTGTTTAGTAAAAAAAAAAAACAAACAATTCTCGTTAAAGTAGTATTACAAAATATGGGTATTGCATTGCTTTTTCAGTGTAAAAGTAAAGTTAATAGTATTAAACTACATACTTATCAGTATCAATGTTTTTGTGTAAAAAAAAAGTGTATCATTTGCTTTTCAAATCTTAAAGAAACTACCTTTTACAGCTTAAAAACTTAAGGCAAGTGCTGCTTATGTAATGTAGTCTGATTTTCTACAACATACAAAATCCACTGATTTCTTTTTCGTTAGCGTTTTAGCTATACAAGCAAATAATTTGTGGCCATTAAAAGCAACCATGTTGGAAATAAACATTTTTACACAAAAATAACTATTTACTGATGAGTTTACGGTTTAATGCTGTTAACGGCATTGCATAACTCATTTATAAGAAAATATTTTACTATTGCTTTCGCAGTTAAGAACCGGCAATTTCACACAAATAGTGTAATACTGCTAACTTTATGGGTAGTTAAGGTTAATTTTACAGGGCAAATTCATTTATAAGACAGTATATCACTGCATCTTTTACGGTTATTTTCTGTAAATTTAATATGACACTTAAATGATAAGGCAGTTTTTCACTGCTAAATTTACAATTTATCATTTTTTATTTCACAGTAAAATTCCTTTATACGACAATATATTACAGCTATTTTTAGTTGTTAATTTCACAGTAAAATTCCTTTATAAGACAATATATCACTGCTTAATTTTACTTTACAGTTTATCACTGCTAATTTTACTTTACAGTTTATCATTGTGAATTTTACAGTAAATTTCCTTAATAAGACAGTATATTACTAATTTTAGTTTCTCACTGTAAATTTTATAGTAAATGTTCTTCATAAAACAGTATATTACTGTTAATTTTAGTTTATCACAGTAAATTTTACAGTAGATGTTCTTTATAAAATAGTATATTACTGCTAATTTTATAGTTAATTATTGATAATTTTACATTTTTAAACTGGAACTTCAGCTGCCAGTATTATACTACAAATGAGATCCAAGCATATGGGAGTTCCTCATTCCTGAGAAACTTCGGTTTTGTATATCACGAAGTGTGGGATCTAAATGCCCCACAGCGCGACAGTTCTCAAATGAAATAACAACATGGCCAAGATGATATATTGGGAAAAAAAGCGCATCGTTTGACTTTTCCCGAATTCGCTCCTTTATAGCTCTCGTTTTGTTTTAATTTTGTGATGAGTTCCACAGAATTGAGGGACATAAACAGGGCGTTTGTTTCTTATATACAGTCGACGCTCGATATAACGACCGTCTCCGTCCTACAGAAAACGGTCTTTATAACGAGTGGTCGCTGTAAGAGGTAGAACATAGAGTATATTGGGATACAGTTGGGGGTTTTCTCACCGGTCGTTATATTGGGATGGTCTTTATAACGTGTGGTCGTTATAACGAGCGTCGACTGTATTACCAAGTAGCACAGCTGGGTGATTTGTGCTTCAATTTCAGTGACATGTTTTGAAATTTAGTACAACCTAGTTACTTTCTCGTCATTGGGAAAGAAATTACTATTTCATAGCGTATAAAGTAATTGACTGAGGAGACTTCTACTAGTATGAGAATGGCTTCTCCTAATATGGAAACAAAATTTGACATTCTTGCCCTCGTAAAATATCAACGCCTGGCATGAAATGGTGTAAAAAGACGTTACTCTGACAATATCAGAAGCACAAACATAATGATTTCCTACAGTCAGAAATCCACGGAGTTGAACTTTGAACTGTACCGTGGAGCTGAGCTTGGAAACCTGCAGTTTGTGAACCGCATATGGCTCATTCGAATTAGGATTGAACTCTAGAGTATTTTAATAAATTTAAAAGAATAAAAAATCTGCAAGAGTGCCATTTGTCAATGTTTTGAGTATTATTTTTCATGTTGATTGATTTTTCCTCGATCGAAATATATAATTTTGTTTGCTAAAATGAAATGAGATTGATAGATAGCGAATCACAGAATCAGTTGCTTTTTGTGGCGTTTATGACTTGTTTTAATCGTATGAAACAATTTTTCTGTCCGTGGTCGATTTTAACGAGAAAGTAAATTTTTTTCATTTATGATGAAAAGTCACTATTTTTGGGCAAAATATGCAAATTTCGACCATTGTGCAGAGTATGAAGATTTTATCTGACTGTGATGTAATTTTATGTCATAGTATTTCACCTCATTGGGTACCTTTTTTCACCCTGACCCATTAAAAAAATTCTTAAAAATTAATGTACTCGTTAAGTAGAAAAAATGCATTTTTGGGCTTGATTTATGAACTTTGACCACCTTGCGGACTCTGAAGATATTATCTGATCAACTTCAAATTTCACAGGTAATTGTTTGGTCCTAGTGGACAACTTTTCTCACCCGGGCCGATTTGAAATTCCAAAAAAAAAATTTTTCGATCCGCCCTAAACATCTCTTAAAATAGATCATGTTCTGCCATCATGTGAAGTCTTTGATCAGGTAAATAGTTCATCACAAAAAAATTTCAGGAATACATACCTTCTTGATATTTTCCATTTTATTTATGCTGGTTGGAACGTGCCCTGAAGGAAGGAATGGCTTGAAGCAAAAGCGACTTTTCGGGAAGTAAGCTTCAGCAGCTTAGCCAGGGACGTCATTTCAAGTTTTTCCAGGGAAGGGGGGACAAAGGGTAAAAACACAATACAATTTCACCAGAAAACAACACAAACCACGCCCACTTATATGTAAATACATTGATTTCTCAAAGTCGGGGGGCGCCCCCCCCCTGAATGACGGGCCTGAGCTTAGCAAGCTCCAATCAAAGAAATTATGTGCCGTGATAACCCCTTTTTAGTCCGGGATCTGACAGCACTTCTGTGGGAATGTTTGAGTAGGGGGAATTTTTTTTCAAAAATGTTTAGCAGGTGCCCTAGGAAGTATTTTGGACTCGGGTGGACATCCGCCACCACCGCCACCTGGTGCATTTTTTTGCTATGATGTCATCAAAGATGGCGGCCATTTTGGCTCTCATAAATGCTAAAAAATGCCCAGCACTTGTGCAGGAAATTTAAAAATTGAGAATTTCTTTTCAAAAATGTTTAGTCGGTGTCCTAGAAAGAATTTTAGACTCGGGTGGACACCCGCCTCCTTTTAAATTTTCCGGTTATGACGTCATCAAATATGGCCGCTGCTCGATCATCCTATAAATGCTCATATCTATGTTGATACTTGACCAATTTGCACGAAAATTGCAATTTTTTTACTAATTTTTCTGATACTTATTTGTCTTTTAGCTGCACTGTTAGAAATTTACTCAAAAAATAAAATTGAAAATCAATTAATTAATTTATTTTTATTTTCAACTACCATGACTTAACCATAAAAAATTGTATTAACCCTTTTATTTGTGCGAGAAACTGCTAACTTTCCCCTTCTTGCATGCCAAAAGATACAACTGTATTACAAATCAGTAAAACGTCCTGCTGTCCAAGCGATAGCAACGAAAATTTAAATTTATATAAAATAGATATGAATGAGACAAAATACGAAAATTCCTACATGTTGTAGCAGTTAAGGAGAATTACTTGATCTCTTTTTCACAGTTCCAAATTTATTGTTGATTATGATTTTTCTTCTCCAAAAAAACATTCGAAGAACCGCCTTTACTATCCTGTAGTGCTAAAGGTACAATGTGCAAAAATATTGTCTCAATGGTACGTGGCACTCGTTGCACTAGAAGGAAGCAAATTCTCAAAGCCAATATTCTTCACATGAGCATACAGTTTCATTCTTAGTTCATCTAAAAATTTACAGAATGACCCTTTTCGTATTACCTGCACTACGTATTCTTTTGCTGATTCACGAATTTGTTCTACATATTCCAGTCGGATGATAGGCCAAATTTCTCCAAATATTTCGTAAAAACATAATGAAGAACTGTTTTTTTAGGGTAAAATGTACTCCAGTAATTTGATCCAGATAGTGCGTGGATGGTTGGAAGGTTTTCATCTGTGTTTCGGTGAGTATTATGAGAAGACAAAAGTCGCGTAGAATCCATAACTTCAGTGTACCCCTCAAGTTCCTCTGCTTCCTCTACTGTCAAGCAAATTATTATGATGCCCAATTCCTGATAATGCCCAAAAGTTGTTGATTAGGATAGGCAGAGTAGCATCTTGAGAAATTTTAATGACATGTATAAAAATACTGCTACCTTGTTTCTACGCTTTCGAACTCTTTAGGAGAAATTTAATCTAATTATAAAAAATATTATAGACTCTTCCACAGCTCTTTGTGATACTCCCAATATATGATTTAAATAAAAATAATAAAAAAAAAACAGTTGTTACTTCATCAAGGGTTTGTTTTTATTTGTCATAGCCTTTCGTACAAAAAAGTTCACTATATAACGGGACTTTTCATCAGACAAGGTTTCTTCTCTTATGTTGCCATAAGATTTTTCTAGCTCTTTTTACAATGCACCTATTTGTAATCTTAACATAAACTCTTGTTCATTTAACAATGAACAGTTTTCAGATGGTTCATACTGAAAGAGCTCTTCCACGTCAGAGGAACGAACTAAAAGTTTTCGCATCATGATGTGAGGCTGTCTGTTTGACTTCTTTTTACTGGCTTTCCTCGTGGTAGTACAAGCATTTTGTGTTTTGTTGCAAGGAAATACTGGCAATATGGGTTTAAGAATGGAGCTTAAGCGATCTTGACTCTTTTTCCCTTGTACCGTGTTAAGCACAGTCACCAGTATTAAAAAAGTTTTATATATTTTTCATTGTATCTTGTGAAGCCAGTACCTTTGTTGGTTGCTTCACAAGATACAATGAAAAATCTATACAACTTTTTTAATCCCGGTGACTGTACTTAACACGATACAAGGGGAAGAGAGTCAAGATCGCTCAAGCTCCATTCTTAAAGCCATATTGCCAGTATTTCCTTGCAACAAAACACAAAATGCTTGTACTACCAAAAGGAAAGCCAGTAAAAAGAAGTCAAACAGTCAGCCTCACATCATGATACGAATACTTTTATTTCGTTCCTCTGACGTAGAAGAGCTCTTTCAGTATGAACCATCTGAAAACTGTTCATATTGTTTTTGTGCAGACTTTAAAAATTGTGTTTAAAGGTCGTATCAATGGGGTTCAAAGAATAAAATTATGTTTTACTTCTTAGAACAATTTTCAGCTGAAGTTAAGAAGTCGATTCTATTATTATTATTATTTTCAATAATATTTTTATTACAGTTATAATACGTTTATAGTTTAGTTTGCAGTTTAAAAATATAATTGCTGCAAGTCAAGTCCCTTTTTAATTAATTAAATTTTATTTTTTAACGCTAGGGGGGAAAGCGCACCACCTTGCACCTCCCTGCACCCAGTCATGGACATAAGCTTGTCTTTAATATTTTTCGTGATGTACTTAGTAGCTTATATTTGGTATTTCGTTCTTTATCTAAAATGAATTTAATATGATTTATGTCAAGTATATGACAGTTAAAAATATTTTAGTAAAAAACAAGTCAAATCAGTACATATATTTTTTTTAATTTATTTATTTATTTCACAAAGCAGTGGGCAGCAAGTCCACCCGTTTAAATCCCACAGTCAGCGTACTTGCAACCAGGCCCAATTTGCCGTTTCCCAACAATATACACCCCCCCCCCACACACACTTGTGTGTGTACACATAAGATGTCATCAAATTTTGCCTGGTCGCACTACGATGTACGAGTCG
The DNA here is from genome assembly GCA_038373865.1 of Uloborus plumipes. Classification (NCBI taxonomy): domain Eukaryota; kingdom Metazoa; phylum Arthropoda; class Arachnida; order Araneae; family Uloboridae; genus Uloborus; species Uloborus plumipes. The sequence goes on from JAXGGA010004305.1 coordinate 44,691, forward strand.
AGTCTCCACTTACGCGAGGGATGCCAAGACGCCTCAAGTAAGTCAAAATTTCGGTTGTGAAAAAGGGTATGCAAACAAAATTTTTTATAAACGTACCCAATTGTTTTAGACATTTGTTAAAACCCTTCAAACTGTTCAGTCATTTCTAAACTATGCATTACAGTTTCTTTCACAAAGAACATAATTTTTACTATATAAAAAGCTGTTTTATTGAATCTAAAATACAATTACGATGCATAAAATTTATGCATAAAATCAAACAGTACGGTGCTTACCAGCGGCGTAGGCAGACAAATCGTTTCGGAGGGGGGGTGGAGCAGAGACTTTTAGAGATGGGGCGTGGGGGAGCACCTTATAAAATGTAGCTAAGGGAAGTAAATGTTTGGAATTTGTGATATCAATGCTATTTTGATAAAAATACATAATTATTATATTTTTAATCGCTATCTATAATTGCTGTAAAAAAGTAAAAGCATTTGATGAAAACAGAAAATGATAAAAAAAAAGATTGAATTTTTTTTACTGACGGAGATGTTCTTGAATCATATTCTCGCAATATTTTGGAAAATTTGTGCTTTAATATAGTTACTTTTGCAATTAAATTTACTATTTTTACTGGGCTTTAATCACATTTGTTTAAATATAATCAAAAGAGTTAGACGAATGAACAAGCATTAATCGTTGTTTCTAAAATATATTTACAATAAAAACTAACAAAATTGAATTACGTAAAATAATCAGAAATGTGACATAGTAAAATAGACAAGTCAAAACTAGTAAAAAAATATTTTTTCTTATTTTCTTTTAATTTTGTCTATTACGTAATTACTTGATCTGAAAACTTTTCTGATCTTGCGACTGTTTAAAGAAAGGAAGGGAAAAAAAATATGTTAAACTTAAATGCAAAAAATTCGTTTTGAAAATTTCGGAGGGGCTGCAGCCCTATCAGCCCACCCCCTGAGTACGCCACTGGTGCTTACGATCTGTAGCCTCAATAAAATGCAGCACTAAAACATAGTACTGTATAGTAGCTACAGTAATTAAATTTGTAACTTAAAAAAAAGATTATCTTTTGGTTGTGTTAAGAAAAAAAAAATGTATACACATATTATGCAAAAGAAAAAAAAATCAGCACACGAAAACTTTATTTATTTATTTTTTAATGTGATACAGTAGCCGCCGCTTATATGAATAGCGTTTGTTCTAAATCGTTTAGATTCAAAAAAGCGGCTGAATCAACAAAGCGGCTAGTTCAATAAAGCTGGATTAAGTTCTGACTTTCACATTTTGCTTCATTAAAGCGGCTGATTCAATTAACCACTAATTCAATTAACCGGCGTCCAATGTACTTAAAAGCATAGCAAGCGAAGTAAGTTGTGTTTTTTTATTTGCAAGTATTTTATTACTAATAAAGTTACTATGTATATTAACCTACACTATTATACATTCAACCCTGCGAAAAACCCTTCCCCTCTTCCAAAACCAAATGTTTCATCTTTTTTGTAACATTGAAATCAAACCAAGATACTCTCGTCATGTAGAGTCCCTCTGGAAAGTAAACATATGGAAAGAGATTCAGTTCCGGTCCTTTTCGACTCCATGCTAATCCCTAAAATTTTCCCTGCGCGAAGTCACGCCTTCTTCTTTGTTAACGAGTTGGATGGCAGTTTGACCAGGTGGCGAATTATCCGTAGAATAGTACGAAAGTGTAGTGAAAAACGAAACAAATAACACTGTTCGACAAAAAAAAAAACCTTGAAAATGCTTCTGGTATTTTGAAGGCTGATTCTTATGTAAAATGACCCCCTGAATCCGAATATGACCCCCGTTTTCCCCCATCACGTCCCAATTTTTTTTAAAACGCCCCCCCTTTTTTTTCATTTTTCCTTAGTTTCAGGGCTATTATTTTTTTTTTGAAGGGGAAAGGAGCCTTATCTTCACCAATAAATTTTTTTGGATGTCAAGAGAGACTCAAAGTTTAAAATCATGAGCACCGAGAAAAAATCGGGGAACTTGGGGGGGGCGTGGCCCCCCAAAATATTTGAAAAATCACCAAAAACGATCTTTTTATTCTAGTTTCTTTAAAAAGACCTTTAAAACATTTTTTTCGGTGCAGAACCAGAGTATAGGATCCGCTCCTATGGCTCCTGGGTCAGAAAAAATTTTCACGCTGTAAAATTTAAAAAAAAAAAAATAAAATAATGCTTTAAAAATCGTACTTTGCACTCGAGTTTTAAAGCAGGTCTTCAGCAAAAAAAAAAACAAAATTGTGGCTGATTCTTATGTCAAATGACCCCCTATTTCCAAATATGACCTCAGTTTCCCCCCTCCACCCCCTCTTTCTAGAAAGTCCCCCCCCCCAATTCAGAGTCATTTTACTAATTCGGAGGGGAAAATTACATTACGTAACCCGTTAACATAATTCTAAAAGGCAACAGAGGTTCAAAGTTCAAAATCATGTACATGTGTGTACCAAAAATATAAACTAGGGCGGTATACCTCCCCCCTCCCCCCCCCCCCAAAAAAAAAAGAAAATTCAATACTCTGATTTTTCACAAAAAAAAAAAAAGGTTTAAAACGTCTCTTAGAAAAACAAGAAAAGAAGATTTTTTTTTTGGGGGGGGGGGGTACACCGCCATAGTTTATATTTTTGGTACACATGTACATGATTTTGAACTTTGAACCTCTGTTGCCTTTTAGAATTATGTTAACGGGTTACGTAATGTACTTTTCCCCTCCGAATTAGTAAAATGACTCTGAATTGGGGGGGGGAGACTCTCTGGAAAGAGGGGGTGGAGGGGGGAAACTGAGGTCATATTTGGAAATAGGGGGTCATTTGACATAAGAATCAGCCACAATTTTGTTTTTTTGGCTGAAGACCTGCTTTAAAACTCGAGTGCAAAGTGCGATTTTTAAAGCATTATTTTATTATTTTTTTTAAATTTTACAGCCTGAAAATTTTTTCTGACCCAGGAGCCATAGGAGCGGATCCTATACTCTGGTTCTGCACCGAAAAAAATGTTTTAAAGGTCTTTTTAAAGAAACTAGAATAAAAAGATCGTTTTTGGTGATTTTTCAAATATTTTGGGGGGCCACGCCCCCCCAAGTTCCCCGATTTTTTCTCGGTGCTCATGATTTTAAACTTTGAGTCTCTCTTGACCTTCAAAAAAATTTATTGGTGAATATAAGGCTCCTTTCCCCTCCAAAAAAAATATAATAGCCCTGAAACTAAAGAAAAATGAAAAAAAGGGGGGGGGGGGCGTTTTAAAAAAATTGGGACGTGATGGGGGAAAACGGGGGTCATATTCGGATTCAGGGGGTCATTTTACATAAGAATCAGCCTTCAAAATACCAGAAGCATTTTCAAGGTTTTTTTTTGTCGAACAGTGTAATTCAAAGAATGAAATACAGAAAAAAAAACTCTCAGTTGATATAAATGATTCAATAATTTAATATTCCTATCTATATATATATATAAATGGATGTATAAGTGTATTTGTATATATGTACGTATATTTGTATGTTTGTTCTTAATACAAATCCAGTGTTCGTCGGATTTTCATCGAACTTGGCACAGGATCGATGATCCTTGGTGCAGGTTTCTTTATGCACTAGAATTCACATAGGTAGGGTTTTGAAATTTTAAAAAAATCCAAAAAGCTCAAAATTCAAATTTTATTGCCTGCTATCTATTTTTATTAAAAAAAGTATTGAAAGTATCGACTCTAGTTTTAATATAAATGTATTGTGCATAAAGAGAGAAAAACTTATGTTTACTAATATCTGCTCTAAAAATTGTAATTTTGCATGCTCGAATTCAAAATCAATTTTGGACAAGTGTAGAGAAAAAAAAAAAACTTTTAATTGTATTGGGAATCAAATGACTAAAAATATATGTCTTGTAATCATTGACATAAATAATTCAGAGCACAGAAAATATTTTTCGAAACTCTTGCCACTATAGACGTGAAAATGATTTGTTTAATTTTGCTTGGAGAGAGAAAAATACAAATTCATAACTTTGAAAGTTTTTTCGTTTTTTTATCTGCTTCTCTAAGATTATTTTTATCAGAAAGTCTTATCTTTGAGGCTAGCGCCATTTCACTTCAACGACTGGGGAAGTTTGTCGAATTCAAGTTGAAAGTATTGCTTGCAATGCTGTGCTTCCCAAAATACCAAATCACATGTCAAAAAACTTTAGAAAGTCTTTTTGTAGCGCGTAGAGTTAAGTTTTGAGCTTGCGGTTTTTTTGGTATGGATAACTCATTCGACGTGCAGCTTTCTACAGAAATAGAAAGTAACGTGGTGACGCGGAAACTATACCATGCTTCCGTTACTTGGAAAATATCGAACTTTTATCGTAATGCCCAGCCCAATGAAAGTATAGCAAGCCCTAAGTTCTCGTGTTCTGATGCTTCTTGGTGTTTGGTAGTTTATCCTAATGGAACAAAGAAAGCTAGCGGTGTTGTCTGCATTTGTCTACATAAAATGGGTGCCGTGACTGCAAATCACTTAGTGTCAGCGAAATTCATCATACATTGCAATGGAGGAATTAACAAAACTTGTGAACTTGACGAATATACTTTTAAAGGTAGTGTTGGAGAATGTGGAGTTTTGGAATTAGTTGACAGAAAAGAGATATTGAAATATAATTCCGGTTATTTAGAAGATGGAATTTTTACTGTCAAGTGCGATATGACAGTCTTCGGACAAAAGACGGAACTTTGCAAAAGTAAGTTGTACTACTTTTACTGCCTTCTTTATTTGATTTTCTGAGCCAAACGTTTAACAATTTAAAAATTTAGTAACTATTGCTGTAAATGTAGAATTAACCTTCCTAACAAGCAGTATGTAGAATTAACCTTCCTAAGGCAGGAATTCAAGTGAAACGCATACGATCGCAACTCACCAATGCAATCGGAAATTCCCAAATTTGGATTTAAGTGAAACGAATTCACTTGAATTCGACTTCCAGTAGCGATGGCAATTTGCGATCGCCTCGAAGCGATTGCAATGGTGTTTCACTTGAATTCCTGCCTGACAAGCAGCAAGTAACCGCACCTAAGCCAGGGCTTAAGCAGAAACATGCAATACACCACCAGTTCGTTTATTCTAATTTCACATTAGCTACCAGTTTTTGTTGTCTCTTTTTGCTCTATAACAGGATTTATGCCTCCAGCTCGTTTACTTCCTATTCCATGCTGATGAGTGCCAAAAAGCACGAAACTGCAGCCCATGGATGGAATAAGCGAGCAGGTGGTGTATTGCATCTTCCTAATAAGATTAAGAAAATCTTGTGTTGTTCTCGGATGGGTCCTACCCTACGCTTTCCAATACAATAGCTGTTGAAGACTTGAGCTCTGAGCTTATGCCTAGGGATGCACCGTTAAGGAAATTGGCCGATTACCGATTAATCGGCTGTTGACAATCGGCCGATTAATCGACAAAGCCGATTATTGACCAGGATTATTTTTTTTAATGTTACCAATTTCACCATAACTGTTTTTTCCCCTTTCTTTTACAATTCCTATTTCAGAAATAGTTATTTATGTATTTCTGAGATACGACTTGTTTTTCTCTATTTTTCCAATTTTCCCAAAATATTTACAAAATTTTATTAAACTTCTTCGAACCAATTTTCATAGTTTTGTGAATAAATTACAGAAACACACTAGTCACGAAAATTATTTTTAAAATAATTAGGGGGAAGCTGTGGTGAGCACTTTAATTTAGGGGTGTTTTTAATTTAAATTTATTTTTCAATTATAAGTAGCCATTTAACTCAGGAATTTTATTCTTTGAAAAGTGGATCATAATAAAAGCATTAAGCTATAGAGAAAAGTATCGACACATGAAAAATGTTGTAACATCGTTTATATGTGTATATTTATTCAAAATAGGAATATAAAATTATTAAATCATTTATAATAGAGATCATTTTTTTTCTTTCTTTTTTTTGTATTTCATTCTTTGAATAACTTGTTTTTTTATACTCACTACAATGCTATATGTTATACTTGTATTTGTAGAAAATTATTTATTTCTTGTTTATAAATATATCGATCGTAGTTTCTGGTTCAAGCATACTTGGAGTAATTTTGTATAAAACATCTTTCTGCCCTTGATCAGTAAAATTTGACTGATTATAAATGAAATGAACTATTCATAATTTCGCATTCCAACTTAAAAGCTCAGGAATTCGACATTGGATTATCTTTAAATATTCCAATCAGTTTTGCGCATTGTATGAACTATTTGTATTGCTTTTACCCTGTACACACTTTCATACTGCATGTTTTAGTAAGGATTGCAGAAAACTACGTTTATTTAGTGTTAATAAAAACATTTGTCACAGTTTCTTTGCGAAGGTATACTTCAAAAAATAATACTAAAAAAAATTTTTTTCGCCGATTAATCGGTAAGATTTTGCCGATTATGGCCGATTAATCGGTACTGCGGATTAATTAGTGCATCCCTACTTATGACCATAAATTTCCATCTAATTATTATAGCTGAATATAAGTTAAAGTGGTAAAAGGGAAATTTAACTTTCCTGATATTTAGTAGTTAGTACGGACTTTTGTAATATAGATCAATTGGATGTAGTTCACTTCAAATTATTGAAAGAACGTTGAATTTTCAAAATTTTGAAGCTCTGTAGCGACTCCTAAAAATCATTTAATAATTCTGAAATTTTTAGCAGTGTCTTATTTCAGAGCCCCTTTAAAATATCTAAGTTCAATTCTAAGAACCACCCTATTCTTCTGTATACGTTTACATTCGAAAGCATGCACTTTAGTGCATTAATTTAACAACATGTTTCATTCTAAGTTTTCATGTTGATTTCAAAAAAAAAAAAAAAAATTTTATTGAAGTTTTTTCTCAAACTTAATTTTTTGAAGTTGGATACTGCATAATCAGGGTAGCTATCATAATGCCAGAAAATATGAAAATATCATACTGCTTAGAAATGTTTGAATTTTAATTCTCATTCTTATTGTATTGCCTCGTATTTATCTACTGTACTTCATTACGTTTTCTTTTCAAAAATGTCACATTATTAGAGAAAACTTCTGCAGTATATTGAATTCAAATTTTTCATGAATATACACTGCTCGACATTGAAAATGCAACACCAAGAAGGGGTGGTCAGAAATTCATGCAAATTTTACCGTAGACGCACGTCACTGAGCTATGCAAATGATATGAAATGCGCAGCTCTCCGTCACACGTGAAGTAAGATATAAGAGAATGAAGTTGAAAAGTGGGCTATGTTCATGTTGGTTTTTCTGCCAGACTAATTATCGGAGAAATTTGGTTTTTGTCTCGAAGGATACGTGTGATAGGAGGAAATGCCACACCGTCCTCAACGAAGACACTTCCAGCATATAGACGACTTTACAAGGGGTATGGTGATCAGACTGAGAGGGGGAGGTTGGTCCATACGTCAAATTGCAGCTGATACCCACATGGATGCAAGCACTGTGCATCGGCTGTGTCGGAGATGGTTGGAAAGAGGAAATGTAGCCACACTGAGGGGTGCAGGTGCAGCCAGAGTGACGTCAGACCGCTTGGATCGACGGATTCACCGACAAGCTGTGGCGGACCCGCAAGTCACTTGTACGTCGATTCTGCAGCACGTGCAAGGTACCCTGGATGTTCCTGTGTCGACCAGAACCATTTCCCGTCGACTGGTTGCACGTGGCCTGCAATCACGGCTCCCGCTAAGAAGACTGCCATTGACCTCACAGCACAGACTCCAACGTTTGGAATGGTGCCGGACCAGAGCGACGTGGATGGCAGAATGGCAAACCGTAGTGTTCTCAGATGAATCCCGCTTCTGTTTGTCCAGCGATAGTCATCGCATACGTGTGTGGCGTCGACGTGGAGAAAGATCGAATCCGGCAGTAACTGTGGAAGGCCCCACAGCGCGACAACGTGGCATAATGGTTTGGCGCGCTATTGCATACAATTCCGTATCACCTCTAGTTCGTATTCGGGGCACTATGACGGCCCAACGATATGTAGATAATGTACTGCGGCCGGTGGCAATCCCCTACCTTCAGGGTCTGCCAAATGCAATTTTTCAACAGGATAACGCCCGGCCTCACAGTGCTCGAATCAGCCAACATGCTCTACAGGGTGTACAGATGCTTTCCTGGCCACTATACTCTCCTGACTTGTCACCAATCGAACATGTGTGGAACGTGATTGGACGCCGTTTGCAGAACCTGCCACTGCCTCGTTCAGAGGACGAACTGTGGCAAATGGTTGAAAGGGAATGGAGTGCCATCCCTTAGGACACCATCCGCAGGCTTATTGACTCCATGCCTAGACGTGTTTCTTCGTGCATCGCTGTCCGCGGTGGTCCTACTTCTTACTGAGCCGACGCCGTCCTCGCTCTAAATTTTGCTTATTTATTTTGAAATAAATATCACTTATTGTTCCATGCTGTCTCTGTCTTCTTACCAAATTTCATCAATTTCTGACCACTCCTTCTTGGTGTTGCATTTTCAATGTCGAGCAGTGTACATTGTCCCCACCTTCTTGTAGGGCTTTTGTGACTTAACTGTATAGGCAATCTCGACACTTGACCCCCTCTCCCCCAAGCACAAGAGCTGATTAAGAAATGTTTTAAGGGGGGGGGGCTGTCGATTTTATTACGTATCCTTTTATTGCACATCTTGGTTTACAAATGTTAGGAGTTTGATTGTGAAACGTACCCCAAAACCTCCCTTCTGCCAGCATCAAAGATATATGTGAAGTTTTAATCCAACGTTAAAGATGCACAAATATACAGGTATACTGCAGACACTTGTTTCGGGGCTGCAAGGAACCCCTTTCTCAATGCATGAAAAACAGAGCTTTAGGATGAAGAATCATCCGATAAAAGCGGAAAAAATCCGAAAAAGCATTTATCGGATGATTCTTCATCCTAAAGCTCACACTTCATGCATTGAGAAAGGGGTTCCTTGTAGCCCCGAAACACGTGTCTGCAGTATACCTGTATATTTGTGCATCTTTAACGTTGGATTAGTACTTCACATCAATCGCACAAAGGTATTTATTTTTCTTCATCAAAGATATTGTCTGAAAGGCCTTTCTTGAGCTTCAAAATTGAAAATTTACCAGTGGTACCCTTAATATAAGGGAGGGGCGATCGCCCCACCCTTGTGTCCGTCCGTGCCCCAGCGACACCCACTCTTATCAGTTTTGGTTTATTGGGTTTAAATGTCATGGCAAGTGCGTCGCTTCAACTTTTACAATTGCGTAGTAGAGGAGGAAGGGTCTCCAGTACCATCCATCTGATGTAACTGCCAGCAACTTTTCGGAGTACTTTTGTATCCACAAATTATTCGAGCATATAGTTCGTCGTTGGTTTCTGGTGCAGGCATACTTTAAACCCCTCTCGAGTTAATATGGCTTATTATCGCACCTATACTTCGTTTACGGGGAAGGTAGAGTAATCCAAACGAAGAGTTACGTCACTTGGTGACGTCAATCACGAGTTTGACTTGGAGAAGAACAAATTGGGGCTAATCAGACGGCGAACGCGAATCCTGTTGGTTAACTTTTTGTTCAGTCTGGAGAAAAAGCCCATAAGTAGTATAGCAGCATATCCTCTGGCAACTTATTTGTTTTCTTTCTGTCTATCTTTTCCGTGAACAGAGTGCAAAATTTTTTTTTTGCTGCTTGCTGGTTGCTTATGCTAAAATAAACACAATAAGTTCAAATATATTTCTGTTCACCTTGTCATTTTTGCAAGCTTTTTAAACACATTAAATATTAATCTGAAAATTAATTTAAAAAAATTGAACTAATGAAGCAAATGGCCACATAAATCAAAATTTAGTAACAAATTAGCAACATCCTATGATCCTGGGCGTCGGCAGAATGATACGCAGGGGCGGGGCGAGGTGCACCCGAAAAAAAGAAAAATATTCTAAAAAAATTAACAAAAACATTTTTTTTTTACCAAAAGACATTGGCAAAATAATAATTTGAAAAAAAGAAAACCCTTTTTTTTAATTAACCACAAAATTTTTTTTTACTAAAAATCACAAAAAAGAAAAATAAATAAATAAAAATGCTGAACAAGTCATTAAAAATGTTTTTTAATCAAAAATATATTTTTTAAAAATATTTTTCTTGACATTGTCAGGAATTTACTTGAATGAAATATGTATTATAATGGTTTGCAATAATTAAGCTTATCTTATTAGTTAGTATAAAACATGTCTTCATTTAAAGAAGACAGTGACAAAGTTATATATAACGCCTGCTAAAACACAGACCTTGTCACTACAGAAACATGAAACGGCTCATTGCTCAAAAAGTATGGCCAAGAGGTAGAAATGGCACTTGCCATCACTTGAGAATTTTTCAATATTTTTCGCTTGAAGTTATCTTCGTAAAATATACCTATTCAACATGTGATCACCTTTCCCATACTAAAAGCCTGAGCATTTACTATGGCTTTATTTGATTTCTTTTAGGGGAGAATTTACCAGAGAAAAAAGACGCTAACACAAGTACGTTATTCCAAGAACCCGGAACATTATCTGACGACCTAACAGCAAGAAAAGATGACAAAATAGCCACCTTGTCGACCGATATAGAAGCATTATACAAGAGACCGAGATTTGCAGACGTCATTCTGAAAGCAGGCGGTGATGAATTTCCAGCACACAGACTGATTCTGAGGTGTCGATCAAAGAGGTTCTCAGCAATGTTCGAAGATGACCCTCAAGACCCCGTTTTTCATCTTTCTGATGTGGAACCGTGTATTCTCGACGACTTGCTTCGTTACATCTATTGTGACAAAGTGCTTAAACCAGCCCCCACTCAAGCTCTTAGCTTGTACATCGCAGCACATCGATACGACTTGCCCGGATTGGTGATCAAATGCCACAAGTTTTTGTTTGATGAGATGTCTATCGACAATATTTGTGAAATAGCTACTGCTGCTGATGTGCACCATGACCAGTTATTGTTGAACGCCGTGAAGGCGTTTCTGAATAAAAATATGAAAGAAATTCTTAAGACAGACAAGTGGATGATGTTTGCCAAAGAGTACCAGAGTCTATCGTTAAATTTAATTCAGGCAGCACTTTTAAACAGTTGAATGATTTCAGAATTTTGTTTATTACAGGATATAGCATAAATGACTTATTTGCTGACAGTAATGCTTTTTACTGCTAAAGCCTTGCTCCTGTTAGTTTAGCGTGTAAAACATGTAATCGCACTGAATGACTGCCCGAATGTAATTTCTACCACAGCGGAGAACTTTTCCACCGAAAATTTTCGGTGAAACTTTCCCCTAGTGGGACATTTCCGAAGTACATTTTTGTGCTGTTTTCTTACGACGGACGGACTGAATAAATATGAGTAAAATTTGGCTGCTGAGTTTTTTGTTGAATTATTACACTTGTTGTTTAAACTAGATTTTTATCCAGAGCTAAACGAGCTTACTTTCCTGCTTACTTTCCTTTCCTGCTGCTAAACAAGCTTACTTTCCAACATGAATTTTCCAACAGTAGCTGTATCTCCCTCTCAGTTGTTTCAGGCTTTAAACAAGTTTAAATATAGCTTTTGAAGAGATAAGAAGAATTTTAAAATTATGTATGACTTATTTTTTAGTCATTTTGTTTCCGTAAATTCAGCTAAGTTGCGAGTTGCTACCTCTCCCAATTTAAGCAGCAAACTTTCACTTTTAAAACGAATCGCTCGCTCCTCCGTTTCAGTTTATTTCTCTCGATTTTTTTTTTTATTCTTAATAATATCTCGATTGTAATATTTTATAAAAATTGCAATGGAAATGTAATTTTTTGTAGCCAAACTTTTCTGTTACAGTGAGTTTTTGTGACCAAACTAATCAGCGCAATCAAGCATTGTGGTATTTTATTGTATGTAAGTCTACCAATGGCTGCATTAATCAAATTTAATATCTCAATGGATCACTTCTTAATTTTCACCATGAAATCGGCAGTAAAATCGATAGATTAAAGGCATTTACAATTATTTTTTTTTTGTTCTCCGCACTTATTTTCCATTTTTCATTGCTTTTAAAACCACCCTGAAAAATCCAGAAACAAACTATTAGGATTTCAATTTTTGATGAATTAGACGCGTGTATTACAAAAGATTAATTCTGTTACTAATATTGTTTCGTTTTTTTTTTTTTTTGATTAACCTTGAAGATTCAAATAATTTTTCCGAATTTTGACAAAGATAAAATATTTTAGCAGAATTTTCTTAATTTCCACCTATTATTAAGAAAACCTAATGTTTTGGATGCATGCTAAAATGAAGTACGTAAGGTCTGAGTAAAAACTTTAAGGCCAGAATTTTTTTTTGAGAAATTGGACATATCTTAAACTGAGAACTCAAACATAATTTCATTGATAATTATAAATCTTAACTACACGTAAAAAAATACAGAACAATCATCTGTAATTATTTTATAATCAGAGAATATTACGCATCAATATTTCAGCTTGAGTAAAATCTTTAAGTCCAACATAGAAAAAATACTGACATTTAGACTTTAGAAGCTTGTGTAAGAGAGAATTACTTCAAATTTCTTATGTGCATAGATGAAACTAGTTTTTGACAAAGTTCAGGATCTGTTTTATACCATTCATCTTACCAAGAAAGTACTCGACTTAAGTAACAATGAAAAAAGTTAAAATTGGTACCATTCGAACGAGCATAATGAGACATGTCTTTGACCCAAAGATCAAGTGCCCTCGTCCCTTCGTTTTCGAGATAAGGGGTCTTAAAGTTGGCCGAAAAGTAGCCAAATTTGAAGACTTGGCAAGAAATTGAAGCTACCTCCCTATTCTCCCTTCCGCTACTTGCTTAACATCGCATCATTTCCATGCTTGGTCATTCGCAAAGAAAGTAAAATAGGTTTTACGTTAACCCTTTACTTGTATGAGCTAAAATAAAGAATGCTGATCAAACTATGATGTAGAGAGCAGAGAGCTTTATCCAGAGGAGCGAAAACTAGACAAAGAAGTTAAAGTTTTATCTTTTTACGATTGATAACAATACATTTTAGAATTTCTGTTATTTTAAGTTTTTTTACTGAACTAAGTTGTATGTGTTAATTATTATAAGTTAAAATATATTGCACGTGTTTCTAAATGAATAATTCGGGATAATTAAATAAGTATGGAAAGCAGCTAATATGAGCTCATACACAAAAAATGAAATAAATAATCTTTGGGGTAGAAATTAAATTGTCATGGATTATAATATCAGTTCTTATTTCAAAAAAAAAAAAAAAAAAAATCGACACAAGAAGTTTCACTATCTGCCAACTCTTAGCAAAAACATTTATTTTTTTTTTTTAAATTGAAATCGAGAAAAAAAATAACAATTTTGAAAAGAAAACGAATTAGTAAATATCAATAGCTGCAAAATTATCTCCATGTCGGAAATTACATCAAGGGTAGAGGGAAATGATTATTTCCATTCTTAAAATATACTAATAGAGTCGACATTCATTGTAAAAAACCCTGCCGTTCAAACAAAATTGGTCACTGTAGCGAAAAGTCTCTGTAATGTAAATGTAAAACATATTGCATGTTAATTTCGTACTATTTAAAAACACTGGGATAACTTTTACTAGTTCTGCTGTATGTTCAACGGGTAAGAAAAGAGTAACAAAATTGTAAATTAATACAAGTTTTAGCTTACTTTTCTGTAAAAGTAGAAAATAGGTGAAAAAAATCATGAAAGAAGGCCTGAATGCACTGAAAAAAAAAAAAAAAAAGCTCAAAACAATTGAGTCGAAAAAGCACAACTTAATAAAAATAATTAAATACACAGAGAAATTTAAAATAGGAAAGTTGGGTTTTGAGCTGCGGAAACTGTACCTGTCAGTCTGTCTATTCGTCAGTTTTTCTGCCCCCACCCCGGAATAACTTTTGAGTGCATAGTCCTATTCGAATTTTTTTTTTTTTTTTTGATCGAAAGATCTCAGTGAGGACAATACACTCCCATGTTCGACTTTTTGATTTGAACACTTAAAAAAAAAAAAAAAAAAAAAAAACAGGAGGTTCAGTTGTCACCTCCTGGGCCCCTTAAACAAGGGACCTGCTTTAATCGCAAATAGTAAGATAAAATTTAATTTTGATTGTTTTGTTCAAAATTTTTTTTCCTGTTTAAAAAGCTCTCTGCTTTCCATGTCATAGGCTTAATAATAGCTTTTTGTTTTATCTCACACCTAGGTAAAGTAAAAGATTATTGTAAAGCCGTCTTTCTAAAGCTTTGCGGATGACCAAAAATGGGAATCAAGTTTCCCGTTGGACGCAAATAGTGTAATCGCACCGCAGCTTCCAGTTTCAATATAACTTGCTAAAATTGGCGATTTTTCAAAAAAAAAAAAAAATAGCCGACTTAAAGGACCTTATATTTCGATAACGGGGGCGCGAGGGCAAAAACGCATGCGTCCAGAAACATGTTTTACAATGCTCTTTCGATTGGTACTCATTAAAAAAAAAATTCATTATTCCATGATCTAGTACTTTTCTGGTTAGTAGATTTCAGCTCTATTGTGGAAGTAAAATGTCTCCTATTTGCACAAACTCTTCTTGCTAAGTCGCCCCATAAGTTTTCGTTTGGGTTGAGATCTGGAGACTTAGCTGGGCATTTCAAAGTTTCAACATAATTGACTTGAAACCAATTTTTTGCACTGCATTTGTTCAACTACATTTGTAGAAATCAGAAACTCAACGAGTAGGATCCCATCGCAACTTCGCAACTAGTGATCGCGAAAAACATTATTTGAATTCAAGAAGTCAAACTTCAAGCTAATTTTTTCAAACTGTTTCCCTTTTTTTTTTTTTTTTTTGAACCTTTTGGAAAAGTAAGCTAAAAACGGAATACCCCATCTGATTGCCTCACTCCCCAAATGAAAACTTAATCAAGAACCATCTGAACCATCCACGAACTTTCTTTCCATCTTTTCACCGTCTACCACGAATACCTCCAACCCACAGACCTCAAATTCGAAGCAAGCGACAGCTGTTACACGTGTCTGAGAAAGTTGAATAATTGTCCCCAGCCTTCATAAATCACCGGGAGGGGTTCAGTCACATAAATGCCATTAGAAAGCATTAGTCTTAATTCAGGACTGCGAAAACGTCGATCGAATTATGATTGTGCGCGTAGGAATGGGGAACCCTTCATGGGAAAATGGCATTGTGGTGGAATTTTGGTGCCAAATTAAGTTTGTCCATATGTGATTCATATGTCAGTTGCCGTGGCATTCATGATGCTTAAAATATTTGCAATTGAAATTAAGCTTCTAACGAAACAAGGTGAAATGCAGGGGGGGGGGGGATTATGGCGCAAGTTGCGCCATCAAAATGGGGGGGGGGATTTTTAAACTAATTGTTTTATTTATTTAAATTATTAATTAATTAATTTTTTTTCTTAAATTATTTACGGATTGTTTTTAGTAAAAATTATTCATTAGTCTATTTTCTTATTAAATTATTTCTTTTATTTCTTTATTATTAGTATAATTATTATTTGTGTGTGTGTGTGCGTGCGTGTGTGTGCTTGGAATGTCTGGAAGGGAAAAAAAAAGCGATTCTATTCTGCGCATAGTTTGAATTTTCAAAAATATAATAATATATAAAACTAGCTGTCGTGGCCGTCACGAAACTTTCTTCTATATATATCTTATGAATTCCAGTTACAACATAAAATATGTACTCGCCCGAATAATTGGAAACAGCTCCAATTTCCCAATTATCGTAATAACCCTGCAAATGCAGAATCAATGAGCGAAATTGGAAATCATTGCAAAAGCCTTGTTTAGATAAATTGCAAACATTTTATTTGTTAGTAAAAAGAAATTGGCAACAGTTAAAAATTTCAAATCATTGAAAGTTTTCAGCTGTTTTGATAATTAAATAGCGTGAAAGCGATTTTTTAATGAATTGATTTTTCGCATTGTTGACTAAGCGCAAAAATCACCCCACCCTCCCCCTGGGGCGATTGGCGCCAAAATTTAATCGATGCTTGCTTCCTTATTGGGTTAGTGTTATTCCAAATTTCATTCAAATCTCAGCAATATTTCTCGAGATACAGTAGGTGCAATGACAAAATAAGCACTTTTGATTGCTCCACCCCCATTTGAGATATTGACACACAAATTGAATCAGCGATTGTACTCAATAGGGTCTACCTATGGACCAATTTTCGTTTGATTCCGCCTGTTACTTCCTGAGATATAGCAATCACCCCCGCGCAGAACACGTGCGATTTCTCCACCCCCCTTCAAGATACTGACACACAAATTGAATCAGCACCTGTACTCTATAGGGTCTACCTATGGACCAATTTTCGTTTGATTCCGCTTGTTACTTCCTGAGATATAGCAATCACCCCCGCGCAGAACACGTGCGATTGCTCCACCCCCCTTCGAGATATTGACACGCAAATTGAATCAGCACCTGTACTCAGTAGGGTCTACCTATGGATTAATTTTCGTTTGATTCCGCCGGTTACTTCCTGAGATATAGCAATCACCCATGCGCAGAACACGTGCGATTGCTCCACCCCCCTTGGAGGAATTCGTTAAACAAAGTCAGGTGCACCAGTTCACATGGTGGTACATATGTGAAAAAATTTTTGTTCGATTTCATGCAGTAGTTTTTGCTCTAGCGCGGCCACAAAAACTGGTCACACACATACAGACTCACACACACACAGACACACACACAGACAGACATTTTCCAAAAATGGTCGAAATGGACTCAGCGCTCCTCAAAACGTGCAAATCCGTCAAAATTCGACATTCGAAAATTTTCACGAAACCAATACTTTCTTCTATATAATAGATATAGAAGAAAGTAAAAATAATAGTTATAATTTAGAAAAAATAAATAAAGAAGGGTAAAAATAAAAATAAAAATAGAAAGAGGGTTGTGAAAAACTTTGGAGGAGAATATACACCATTGAGCTTGAGGGGAATGGACACCCCTGGTGAAATGTTATGTGTATTCATTCTATGCTTCACACACACACACATTTGAAAGCATGTTTTATTCACAAAATGAGAGTGGTAAATAACTTTGTTTTGAAAATAAATAAAGTGATGAAAAAAATCACCATTCAGTTAAAGCACAAAATTTGCAAATAGTTTCATATGGGGCAGCAAAAAATAGTTCTTCAAGGCAAGAAGTTTATTCATTTTTATTTTAGCGTATTCATTAGTCATGGAAAATTAAAAATTAATTAAAAAACTATTATGCAATATTTCGAGGTAGTCCTGCAGTAAAGATTAATCTTTAATGAACAAACGGGTTTAAAAGATCTGCTGCTCAAAATGAATAATGCACTATGATCTCCTAACTAGCTGTCGTGGCCGTCACGAAACTTTCTTCTATATCTATCTTATGAATTCCAGTTACAAAATAAAATACGTACTCGCCCGAATAATTGGAAACAGCACCAATTTCCCAATTATCGTAATAACCCTGCAAATGCAGAATCAATGAGCGAAATTGGAAAACATTACAAAAGCCTTGTTTGATTAATTGCAAACATTTTATTTGTTAGTCAAAAGAAATTGGCAACAATTAAAAATTTCAAATCATTGAAAGTTTTCAGCTGTTTTGATAATTAAATAGCGTGAAAGCGATTTTTTAATGAATTAATTTTTCGCATTGTTGACTAAGCGCAAAAATCACCCCACCCTCCCCCTGGGGCGATTGGCGCCAAAATTTATTCGATGCTTGTTTCCATATTGGGTTAGTGTTATTCCAAATTTCATTCAAATCGCAGCAATATTTCCCGAGATACAGTAGGTGCAATGACAAAATAAGCACTTTTGATTGCTCCACCCCCCTTCGAGATATTGACACACAAATTGAATCAGCACCTGTACTCAGTAAGGTCTACCTATGGACCAATTTTCGTTTGATTCCGCCGGTTACTTCCTGAGATACAGCAATCAACCCCGAGCAGAACACGTGCGATTGCTCCACCCCCATTCGAGATATTGACAAACAAATTGAATCAGCACCTGTACTCAGTAGGGTCTACCTATGGACCAATTTTCGTTTGATTCCGCCGGTTACTTCCTGCGATATAGCAATCACCCCCGCGCAGAACACGTGCGATTGCTCCACCCCCCTTTTAGATATTGACAAACAAATTGAATCAGCACCTGTACTCAGTAGGGTCTACCTATGGATCAATTTTCGTTTAACTCCGCCGGTTACTTCCTGAGATATAGCAGTCACCCCCGCGCAGAACACGTGCGATTGCTCCACCCCCCTTGGAGGAATTCGCTAAACAAAGTCAGGTGCACCAGTTCACATGGTGGTACACATGTGCAAAAATTTTTGTTCGATTTCATGCCGTAGTTTTTGCTCTAACGCGGCCACAAAAACTGGTCACACACATACAGACTCACACACACACACAGACAGACAGACATTTTCTAAAAATGGTCGAAATGGACTCAGCGCACCTCAAAACGTGCAAATCCGTCAAAATTCGACATTCGAAAATTTTCACGAAACCAATACTTTCTTCTATATATTAGATATAGAAGAAAGTAAAAATGAACTGCATTTTTCTGAACGATGAACAGTTTGGAATTTGAAATACTGTACTGATGCGTTAATTGTAGGGGAACGTGAAATAGGTAAGATAACTCACTTTTTCAAAATGAAAAAAATCTGGTATGAACCCCACACTACTTCCTTTTACATGTAAATTTCTTAGTAGTTGTCTTAAGTGTTAAAAAAAGTGCTTGGAGTGAGCAAGGTAACAATTCAAATTTTTACTCCCCTAATCTGCCACGAAACAATGCAAAAAATATTTTACGATGGTTAATTTTCTAAATATTGCTGATTTTAATATCATTCAGTGAATTTTTCGCAAAATATCGCCAATAGCGCCAAGTTGAACCCAAATTCAAAAAATAATTTTTTCGCCAAATTGGTTGCCAACTTGGCGATATATCGCCAAGTTGGCGTCAAACACTTGGCGACCAAAAGCTTGGTGACATATCGCCAAGTGGTCGCGCCAATTCATATCACTTGAGTCTGTATTGAAATTAACACTGATTTACCCCAAAAAAGGGGGTAAAAAACCCCTTGGGAACATTCGAATGCAACCACAAGGGGAGGTGCACAACTAGACTATCCTCAGAGCTTACATACCAAGCTAGAAGCTTCTACGGTATATAGTTTTTGAGTTATGCGACACACATACGCACATACATACAGACGCCAACTTGGCGATATGTCGCCAAGTTGGCGTCAAACACTTGGCGATCAAAAGCTTGGCGACCTATCGCCATCACTTGAATCTGCATTGAAATTAACACTGATTTACCCCAAAAACTGGTAAAAACCCCCTTGGGAACATTCGAATGCAACCACAAGGGGAGGTGCATAACTAGACCATCCTCAGAGCCTACATACCAAGCAAGAAGCTTCTACGCAATACAGTTTTTGAGTTATGCGACATACGTACATACAGACGTCACGAGAAAACTCGTCGTAATTAACTCGGGGGTGGTTGAAAAGGATTTTTCGGCTGTTTATATGTTGGTAGGTACATATGCACGTGCTGACAGGTCGAAAAAACTACTGAACATTCCTTCTTGGGTGAGCAAAATCAAAATTTAGACCCAAATTTGAGTGATTTTTTTTTTCGCGATCACAATACTTTCTTTAATACGTAAAAGGAAGTAAAAATGGAAATTTGTTTTGAAAATTACAGTCTGTAAAGAAATAGCAATGTATTTTATAATAAAATGTGTATTGAAATGTTTTTCTTTTTCTTTTCAGTTTTATTATTTATTTTTTGGCAATGAATTTGTACCTTAAAAGGAGGATAAAAAAGTGGCAAGTTTGCCACTGCTGCAAAATTGCTTGTTGCTGCAAAATTACAAAATAAAATAATTGAAAATTTATTGTTGATCATAGTGATTGTTGAACAATGATCTCATTTGAATGTCTTAATTTTTTCAATTATGTATCGCAAGTCTCCGTTAGTGTATCACTGAACTGTTAATATTGACTGCAAAATTTCATACCTAATACTAAAAAAACGGAAAACAATTTTATTTAACGGTTTAAAATTTACCATGTCTTTAAAAAGGATTAAAAGTTAAATTTCTCCAACCCAGATGTAGATTTAAAACTCCACAGAGATTCAGAACTTCCTACACTTTGTCCGGAAAATTTGTGATTGGCAATTTTTAATAGCTGTCAAAATACTTGTATAATTAATAGGAAACCCATGGGTAATAAACAAGCTTTACATTCTTTCCAAACAACGCTTAAACGCAACAAATAATTTAAACGATAAGTTATGTTTATGGCTGATTGGTGAATTTTATGTGAACAAATTATTGAAGAAAATCTCTGGTGAAGAATTTTATGTTTAGACGCATATTACTTTTCATTTCTTTGTAATGCATAGGCAAAATCTACTTCACTCAGTCGTATTGATTCTCGCAATAATTTGTTTTGAGTGTTGTGATAGCTACAAGTTTTAATTTTCCAGATGCTTTTCAACAGTAGAAATGTATTGTTGATTCTTATATTTCTCTTTTTTAACAGCGGTCCCTCTAAATGGTGTGATTTTTTACAGAAGAATCGATAGCGATAATCAATAAAGCGATTAAACATTACAAAGAGAGAGCTTGGTACAGCTTCTCTAAAGCCACAAAGCTGTTCTTTTGTAAGTAGATTTGACAATAAAAGTGATCTTAAGTGATTTATTTTTACATTTGGTTGTTCCATTTGATTTGTATTGCATTGACATTTCAATAAAGACTTATCTTCATTTCACTAAGAAATACGTTGAATAGGTATAAGAAAAACAATAATAGACTGGGGGGGGGGGGTTCGTTCACACAACAACACACACACACACAACATATTACAAAACTGGTTTATCTCCTAGTAAATGATTTTACTATGGCTTATTATAAATAACCCTTCACAAATTTTTCTTTGGAAAAAAAGTGTTCACCTACTATTTGAATCGGTGAGTGCATAAACAACGTCAGTCAAGAACGTCAAATTGTTCAGGAAAGAGAAAAAACGTTTTAATTCTAGCATTGTTTCTACGGTCAACGTTCAAATAAAAGGCCTCGTATCTTCCGAATTAGTAACCTGACTGACGTGGTTTTTGGCCTCAACACGCATCTTTGCACTCACCGATTCATTTGTCGTTGTACATTTTATTTGGATAAGTGATTGTTTCACTTTTGTACTAAAAGATTTAACTATGTTACCATTTAGCAAGCAAATACGCATTTTAGAAGTATGGAGTTACACCATTTTCACAATGAACGGCAGATATATCTGTTATAAACACGCTTTACGTTGAAGAAAAAACAAATTGGCTCTTGAGTTTACGAACGTCTAATTTACGATTTAAGACTATCTTACCGGGCATAAGACACTTTAAATTGAAAAAGTTGTTCGATATTATGAACATTTTTCGTGATACCCAAGAGTTCATAAAATCTGTCATTGTAACCTTTCCAACAAATTTTACTCGAAAATTTGGAGAGGGGGGGGGGTGGAGCGAAAGGGGAAATTTTTTTAACTTAAAAAACCTCATAAAATAAAATAATTTTGTGGTGTAACATTTTCAAATTGATGATTAACAGTGGTTTTCATCAAATGAATGTGTGAATGAACGAATAAGAGAATTAAAAATTATAAATAATAGACGAATAAACAAATAAATGATTAAATGAATTAATAAATATATGGGAAAAAATGGGTGAATAAAATAGAGAATGAATAAAAAATAAGTGAAGGAATGAATACATAAGTGAATTAATATGTAAAATAATGGAGATGGATTAATTAATGAAGAAATCTGTATGTGATTTTATAAATAAATGAATGAATAAGTAAACGAAATAAACTATTTCACTTTCCCTGCTTGCATTTGACAAATATATATTGAACATTTAAATCAAAACATGCTTAATAGGAACTAAGTAAGTACTGCTTTGAATAGTTGTAGATCTCAGTTAATTCTTAAAGTGATAATTACAAGAATTTTATTATTTATAATAGCAAAAATTATTTTTGAAAAACCATAAATATTACAACATGCATATCAAGTTTTGAAAATGACTTGCATTATTTTTTTTCGTATATTTTTTAGTATTCGCTTTTTTGACATTAATTAAATATAGGTTTAGGAACTTAGTTACAATATCACTAGACAGGTGGAGCTGCAAACTGAAAATGTCTTACCACTTCACTTTACCCCAGATTCCTATACCTGGCGGAACAGAAAACTTTTGTTAGAAAAATCTTACGTGCTTTTTTTTTCTTTCTTAAAGAAAAAAGTAAATAAAATTAATGAAATTTTGTTAAAAATATTTTTAAAAGGAATAGTTTAATTCAAAACGAAGAGATACTCAAGTTTAAAAAATTATCTTAGTTTTAAAACTTTTCAACATAATTCATTCCAAGCGATCAATTTTCTCTTAAAACTTTCGGTTACCTCAAAAGTGAAATAAAATATTAAAGATAAATAAATAATAACTACTACTACTACTAATATTATTAAATAATAAGAATAATAATAATAATAACAACAGTAATAATAATAACAATAATAATAATAACAATAATAATGAGAATAATAATAATAATAATGCTGATAACCTTTCAAAAGACAACTCACCATGATTTTCTCTTAATAAATAACATTTTGCATTTTAAATCTCATTGAGTTATATTCTCCAGCATGTGCTTTCATTGGATAAAAAGTTATGCGCCCACCTGTTCTTGCGCAGATTGTTTTAGGATAATTTAGCTGGTATAAAAGGATGCGCCTCGCATCATTTCCGAATATTTCACCTCCCGGCCGGACGAATTTGGTTTTGACAAAGGAATTTATCTGCACAAGTGTGAGTAAATCTTTTGTGTTCGAACTGCTTTAGAATACTTATTAGAATAACGTTATCAACCGTAAATGTGCCAATAAAATGTTTTTTACTTAAAGAAAATGATAAATGAACTTTGACTTAAACTTTTCAAAATGTAAACGAGAAAAAAAAAACGAAAATATAAAAAAGAGAGAAACTGTAAATATGAGAGAAATATATTTACGTTGTAAAAATGAACTTCGATTCAAAACTTTTCTAAATGTTGCAGAAAAAAACAACAATAAACATAACACAGAGAAACTAAATTCGGCAAAGAAAAAATATTTACGTTGTAAAAATTAAATTTGATTAAAACTTTTCAAAGTGTAACCGAGGAAAAAAAAAGGTATTAATATAAAAGAGAGAAAGAGAAACTAAATATGCCAGAGAAAGAATATTTACGTTGTATTAATTAACTTCGACTAAAACTTTTTAAAATATAACAGAGAGAAGTAAAACTAAACATAAAACGGGAGAGAAAAACCTACATATAATCGAGAAAAAAATTATAAATATAATAGAGAAAGAATATTTACGTTGCAAAAATAAACTTCAACTGTAACTTTTCAAAATATGGAAAAAACTATAACTATAACAATGAAAAAATATTTACGGTGTAAATATTAACTTCAATTAACCCATTAATGCCTAGCATCCTTTTTTTAGGACGGTCCAAAAAAGGGTCTGAATTTCCCCAAAATGAACATTTCAACCAAATAATAGTGTTCAATTAGTACCTTGGTATTGTTTCAATTCGTTATTTACAGATTGCAGTAGATAACCATTGTAAAGTGTGTTCTGTAGCAGTTTTAATATGATCTTTATCAAAAATCATATCGTTCACAATCTCAAGAAAAAAAGTTAATTTTTCAAAGTTATTCTTAGCTTCCCAGTTTATGTTAATTGCTGATTTTATTTCTTCTTATAAAATGTCTTTTTAAATATTATATCGTAGGCAGAAAAAAATTTGGTAAAACAAGTATGTACCCTCTGGGGTCTATCGTAACTTTTAAGGGACGATTTTTCTTTCCTTAATAAAAAATGTATTTTTTACATGATATTTTTTTAAAATTATTTTTCCTGTCCATTAAACACTGTTTGTAACCAATATACAAAATATCTTTGGAAAAAAAAAGTCAAGCATTAATGAGTTTAAAGTTTTCAAAACGACGTCTTTCATTGGACTGGATGTTTTTTTTTTTTGAAAATTATTAGCAATAAAATTAAGTAGTAATAATCAATGGTGGTTATTTTTTAGAAAGATTAACAGCAAAAGGATACTTTTAATTAGCCAACAATATACGATACATAGCAGATGATTTTACTTATCTGTAACTGAATTGAATATTGTTATCGCCAGATAATTTTAAGAAATGATGTGTTTTAGGTGGATTTCAATTTTTATACGCATTATTTAAATACCAGTACTACCGGTGAGCAGGTCAGGGTTGGTGGAGCACCGGCAAGCGAGACGTTGGCTGACTGCTTATCTGAAATCGGAATTGCACGACATATGATGTCCGAAAATAAAACATGTAGCAATTTGGCGGTAGTTTACGAGTAATCCATTAAATTATGTAGAGAAAATTACAACGTTAAGGAGGCAGAAATAAGCAGGGATACTGCAGACACGTGTTTCGGCGTTACAAGGAACGCATTTCTCAATGCAAAAAATTTTTTTTGAGCTTATGGATGCACAGACATCCCTTCATTTTGTCGGATGTCTGTACATCCATAAGCTCATTTTTTTTTGCATAGAAAAAGGCGTTCCTTATTGTAACATCGAAACACGTGTCTGCAGTATCCCTGCTTATTTCTGCCTCCTTAACGTTGTAATTTTCTCTACATCAACAGCACAAAGGTATTTGTAAACTTCATTGAATTATGTCAACATTCGATATTTCGAAACTGAATAGTTGTAGTAGGGAATGCACCGATGAATCGGCCATCATCGCTACTTTGCCGAATATTAATAATCGGCAAAATTGGGGAGATTAATCGGCTGAAAAAATATTTTTCAAACATTATTCTTTAAAGTATATATTCACTAAGAAGCTTTGATGAATAATTTTATTAACAGTAATATTAATCCTCACAGTTGAAGTCAAGTTGAACGTTGAATAAATGTATACACATAGACAAATGTTGCAACATTTTTTATGTGGCGATAGTTTTCTCCTGAGCATAGTGTTTTTAGATAATCTCTAATTTTCACAAAGAATAAAAGTCTTGAATTAAATTGATACTAGTAATAAAAAAAATTAAATTAAAAGCACTTCTAACTTGGAGTGCTCACCACAGACTCCCCCCCCCCTTTTATATATTTTTTATGTCTATTTAACATAATTAACAACGTGTTAATGTAATATTATTGACAATAACATGAAAACTGGTTCTAAGAAATTTGATATATTGAAATTATTTTGTGAAAACTAGGAAAATGAAAAAAAAAATCTTCTCTCAGAAATAAATTACTTACTATTTCTGAACTCGGAACTGTATAAGAGAGAAAAAAAAGTGATGGTAAAATTGGTAGTATTAAAACAATCATCCTTATCATTAATCGGCCCAGCCGATTAATCGGTAATCGGCCAATTTGCTTATCGGTGCCTTCCTAATTTGAAGAACCGATTTTCGCATCGGTTCACGACGAGCTTTGTGGGTAACTAATTAAAATGTTTTCTTGCTCACTCTGAGACACGATTACATTGCATTTTTGTTTTTATACACATTCCATGCAGCGTTAGGCAATTCTAGATCACAGACGCTAATAAAGCACCCACTTTTCTTACACTTGAAAGTACAATTTTCGGTACTTTTCGGCTGCAGATACTGTCGTCCCCGCTTAATCGAGTAACGGATAAACGAATATCCCCGCTTATACGAATAAAACCGTCCGGAACCGAACATTTCCCCCATAGACACAATGTTAAATATCCCCACTTAATCGAATAATTTCCCCGGATAATCGAATAATATTTTTATCTTCCTTTGCAAAAAATGTTGCTAAGAAAAATGTAGAATAAAATAAAAGTGTTCCCACAAGACCTTGGAGCAAATAAACCACTATTGTGGACTGTTTCAGAAAATAAAAGTGAAAGGTGAAAACAAGTTTTTTGTTACACAAGTTGTAAGTTACTTTTTTTTATGATTTTCATATGACCGTACAATATTTATACTCAATTATTATACTATTTTGTTGTTTACTTTTCTTATTTCAAAATCTTTTTACCAATAACATTAATTATTTCCTTTATATAGCTATTTCTTTGTTATTACTACGTTTTGAGACTAAAACTGTCAAATTGGAAAGGTAAAAAAATGTTCCCCGCTTAATCGAATAAAATTTCTTGGAACCGACAGTATTCGATTAAGCGGAGCCGACAGTACTTTGGTGAATGTAGAACATACGAACTTAGTGACTTTCTATACACTGAAGCAAAAGTGAAAACAGCGATTACGTAGTCCCTAATGCTTGCTTCTCCTTTTCAGATTCAGTGTTTTGATATAAGAGCGATTCTCTGTAAACTGGTAATTGGCTGTCCGGACTGAGTATTTTAAAAATAAGAAAGTGTAACAAAGTAATTATCGCTCTTAATACAAGTAAAGCATTAATACTTTGTGGCCCAATTGTATTTGGAGTGATAACAATTTAATTTTTTTTTCTAGAAATTATCTAAGCGCCAAAAACATAGTCCCCTGGCTGTCCCAATCCCATTGTCTAACTGTTAAAGATAGTATTTCAAAAAACCTATTAACACTACATAAATTTGGCAATTAATATCTAAAAATAGAATAATGAAGCTATATTTTTCTTATGAAATAAGGTATAATTACGTATTTCTAAAACTTAAAATTGTCATGTAAATTCTGTCCGGAGTTTTTTCAAACAGTCCCCTGCAACAAATTTAAAGCTGTAATACGAGAAATCCATAACTTTTGCAAATTCTTTTTGGCATGAAGTTTAAAGTAATCAGTGTGAATTTGCCGAAATCGCCGAGAACGGTGTTGAAACGCTACTTTGCTTAGTTTGAGAGCCACATTTGTGATGAAAGTATGCATCAGGGTCGTTACGAAAACAGTCCTCCAAGGATGTGATTTTATTAATGTCAATTAATTTAATTATAAAACATATTAGTTATTATGTCCACGATTTGTGCCTAAATTTATATGTAGTCTCGTAACTAATTATGCTCTAATAGTTTTGCAGATATTATACAACAAAGAGCAAAAACACAGTCACCTGGCACAGTCCCCTGCCTAGTTATACTAGGCGGGGGACTTAACCCCCATCATGATTCACCAGAAAATCACGAACTTCAATTGGCCCTCTTTCAAACCGAAGTAATAGAATCATTTTCTGAGCAATAGTATTACAATTATACGAACATTTCAAAAAACCGTGTCCGGACAGATTTCGTGTGAAAAATGACGAGTTTACAGAGAATCGCCCATAATCATCTATCTATTCAGCGATTGGTTTAGAATTTTTTCTTTTATTTTCTTAAAATTTAGTTGGCGGATTATTTAAATCGAATTCTTTCGATTCAAATCATTCGGGGGCCAGCTTTTAACCCCCGACGAAAGAAGGGTATATATTTGACCTATGTATATATTAGGGTGGGTCGAAAATGACTTTTTTTTTAATTTCGATGATTTGGAGTGCGGAAAAGGTACCATTGGAGGAAGCAAAGTTCACAGAAAAAATTTGAAATTTTTGGTCAATTTCTTGATCTGCCGCAATTGCGTTAAAGCTTGGAAAAAACGCAATTTTTTTTGAGATTTTTAGGAAATTATTTTCAGAAATTTTTTAGCACTTAACATCTAAAAATGCAGAACATGTGACAAACAATGTAGTTATTTCAGATAAGTACGGCGAAAACCGCATTTTAACGTTTTGACAAAATTTATTTAAAAACGCAGGAAAAAAAAACAGGAAATTGCCAAATCTTCTATGCATTTGTGGAAAAGGAAGGAATTATACCACAGACCTCAATTTTTTTATGGAATTTCTATGCACCCAAGGGCACCTTTTCAGCTTTACCCGTTATCGAAAATAGATTTTTTTTATTTTTAATAATTTGATAAAAATCTCGAAAAAAATGCATTTTTTCTATACTTTAACGCAATTGCGGCAAATTAAGAAATTGACCAAAAAATTTCAAATTTTTTATGTGTTTTTGCCCTCTCAATGCCACCTTTTCCGCGATACCCATCATCGAAATAAAAAAAAAAGTCTTTTTCGGCTCACCCTAATATATATGTATATCTGTGTCATTGGCACCGTAGATTCTAAACGAATAAACAGATTTTGATCATTAGTTTAGTGTTTGAAAGGTGACTTGATTGAGAGTGTTCGTAGCCAGATCTTGTATTTGCAGGACTGCAATTTCCGGAAATATTAATCGAAAACCAAGTTGGCATTTTCCAAAGTTTTGGTAATGAAACAGGAAAAAACCAAAGTTTCGGTAATGAAAACTTACTCTCATATTTAAAGTAATAGTACCAGTCCACAGAACGAATTTTACCGCATCTGATAGAATTTACATGGAACTTATAAGCTACGTGCAAAAGGAGTTATAACAATTTTTAGAAAATTTTAAATCCGATTCTAAGATTTTATTCGATCGGTAACGATTGCATAGTTTACAAATAAAGGAGGGAAAGATCCATGATGTAAAAATTTTATATGTTGCCAGTTTCCATTTGTGTTTTCAAATAAAATACTTGTAATTGATTTTAACAAGCAAGGCTTTTTAAAAGATTTTTAATTTTCCCACTTGATTCTTCTTTTCCAATTAGTAAAACGTAGTAGTTATGATTATCTTTCCTTTTCATTGATTTCCGATGTCACTTAGAAAAAATTAATATAATTAAATTTTTATAAGCGTTTTTACCCGTGAGATCCTGCTAAATATGAGTTCGGCCTTCGTGTTCGATGGTTTTTTTGATCAACGACAAATTGCTACGACTTTTCATTTTCGATCTCAGTTGTCGTGTAGTCCTTTTTTCAGATTGGAATCTAAGATCACAGGGTGCGTCCCGGTGCTGCATTTCTTGGGACGTTCACCGATCCCGGAGTTTGCTACCGGGGGGGGGGGGGGGGTCCCAGTGCTTTACCTCCACGGACGTCCACTGGCAAGAATTAATTTAAAATGTCATTATTCAAAAAAAAAAAAATCAATTTTTTTATTTAATTTATATTTTATTGCATTAAAATGAAAATGCCTCAAACTGTAATTCCCATTAAGAAAAGGCTTTCTAAGAAACAAAATGATTAAAGAATAACACTTCCCTCCAGTGCCGTATTTACGTATGGGCTTAATGGGCCCAGGGCGGCACGATTGGGGGGGGGGGCACTTTTTCCATGCAAAGTGAAGACCTTTTTTTTTATAGACAGCAGTACGGATCGGCCGCCCAATTTTTACCAATTAGCTGGTTGTTAACAACCAACCAATTTCATGTTTAACTAGCTGTGTGGCCGGGCTTTGCACGGTTTACCTTGAAAATACATTTTATGTCAAGTAAATAAAGTTTTTTTTTTACAACTCTGAAATTCAACACTTCAAGGGGGGGGGGGGGGAGGGCGGCCAGTTTCAAAAGCCCAGGGCGGCCTCCCGTCCAAATACGCCTCTGCTTCCCTCCTATTTCTTCAAAAGCTGAATTTTAAATACAACAGTGTTTTCGATCTGAAGGAAGTATGGCAAATAGTTCAGCAACTTATGTTACAGAGTAAATCTATTCTTTATACACTGTTTCTTAGACATCGCCATTCCTTAAAAGCTAAATTCCATCATCAATGGAAAATAGTTTTTCACTCTGGTTTTTGCACAAATATTAAAAAATATGAAGAAACTGAGACATGAAAGAAATTTCGCAGATGGTTTTGAGACGAAAGCAGCAGCAATTGGAAAATACTTGTCATCTAAAAGTGTTTTTTTTTTTTTTTTGTGTTGAAAATGTTATACATCTGAAATTCGATATCATTTTTAAAAATGGAGAAATAAATCTATTTTACCCTGTTATGAGAAGATTTGCTATGTGCGACTTAAACAGTGTCAAGAGTAATAAAAGCATACCTTTGGGTGCAGAAGAGTAAAATAAAAAATAGCAACGTTTTATTGCTCCAAGCTATAGCAATTATTGCATATACATGTTTTGGCGCTTGTCGGATTTCTTTTCATTCATAAGTTCACTTCTTTTGCATTGAAAAATGCGCTCCTTTGCAACGCCGAAACACGTGCATGCAAGAAATAGGGGGAAAAATGGAATTTTTTATTGTTTTATTTCTTCTTATTTACTTATTTTCATTCAATTTATTTTTGTTATTATTTTTCTTTTATTTCTAATTTAATTTATTTTATTTTATTTTTATTTATTTATTTATTTTTTTGTTATTTTTTTTGATCATTTGTTATTTTATTTAGTTGTATAATACCATATGGAACAATGCAAACTTGTGGAGAATAAAATTCAAAAATTTTTGTTTTTGGCTTTTATTTTCGCCAACGGTTCTTCCTAGATGCATACTTCCAATGGCAAAAGATCCCCAAATGAAGTGCAGAGTTAAGATGATAAAAGTTTCACACAAAAAAAAAGAAAGAAAATTGGTCAAAAAATACGAAATGTAATTTTATTTTTTGCAGTGTAGGCGACCTGGAGCAACGCCTCCTAAATACTAAATGCCTAGTACATTTGTTTTGCTACGGTCATCGTTGGTTCCACTTTAAGCGCCACATTGCGGCAATCCGATAATGCCGTTGTTATTTTTTGATTGATTAATTTTTAAATTTAAATTCAGAACCGAACCAATCGTTAATTTGTCGGAGAACTCCGTTAGATGGCAGTGCTTTGTGAACCAAGGGTATTTTGCAGCTATTGGCGATGGATCCAAACAATATTCGAAATAAATTTTTTGATTGGTTAATTTTTAAATTTAAATTTAGAAATGAACCAATCGTTAATTTCTCTTTCTCGAAGAACTCTGATAGATGGCAGTGAATCGTAAACCAAGGACGAAATTTTGCTCTGTGATAAAAACCAGAAAGTTGCAGGCATTTAGTATTTAGGAGGCGTTGCCTGGAGTCCGTATGAAAAGTTAGATTTCGTATTTTTTCACTAATGTCTTTTTTTTCGCTTCAGACTTTTAATATCTTAGCTCAGCTCTGCACCTCATTTTGAGGAGTTTTGCAATTGGAAGTATTCATCTAGGTTGCGAAAATAAAGGTCATGCAAAGTAAAACGAAGCACCCTGTATACACAAGCCCTTTCACTTTTTCTAAAAGATAATTCGCTTTTAAAAGGAAAGAAAATCAAACCAACCGTATTTTGTCCAGCTTTATTAGCCTCACCCTAAAGAAAAGGCTTTTTGCTTCAAGAATAAGCAATCAATAACCGAAGAAAACACTTTGCATAAATATTAAATATTGTTTTTGCAGTCTTCTGAGAAAATTTTACGAAATTTCGTTCTTCAACAATGTTCTTTAAGTTTGTTAGATGCATTTGAAATATATTTTAAAAGCATTAATTTAAAATGAAAAATTTTGGAAAAATGTTCTAGTGTTCTAAAACTTTAGCGTTTCTATTCTGAAGAATAGGGGTTGCAAAAGATTTTTTATAAATAACTTTTTTTTATTCATTTTCAAAAAGAATAAAAGAAGGCAAAGAAGACGGCTGCTTAAACCCATTAATGTAATTTAAAAAAAAACAGTCTAAACTCGCGATTAAAAGTAAGTACTACAGTAGTGGTTATTTCTTTTTTCTTTCCATTCCATTCTTTACAGAATGTCGTATCATAGATCGAAAGTGCCCAAACACTATACTTTTTTCTAACAAAAAGGCGTACACTTCAGACTGATATCCTATACGAGCTGATAATTTAATTAAGTAACTACCAATAAATCACTGAATAAGGGGGCACGGTAACCGCGGACAAGCGAAAACCACGGATAATCCGAACAATAGGTGAAAAACGGTACTAGTGCTGTATACGATACACTGCGAAGGATAAAAGCTTGTTTTTACAGTATAATACAGCTAACTTCATAGTAATAAACTGTAAAATTACTAATTTTACATTAATAAACTATAAAGTTGCTTATTTTACATTAATAAACTGTAAAATTGCTAATTTAACATCAGTTTATTACTGTGCATTTTATAGTTTTGAGCTGGAACCTCTGTTACCAGTATTATACTGTTGTTTTTATAGTATAATACAGCTAATTTTATGGTAATAAACAGTAAAATTGCTAATTTTACAGTACTAAACTGTATAATTGCTAATTTGACAGTTTATTACTGTGCATTTTAGTTTTAAATTGGAACCTCTGCTGCCAGTATTATACTGTGGTTTTACAGTATAATGTAGCTAATTTTATAGTAATAAGCAGTAAAATTGCTAATTTTACTGCATAATATAGCTAGTTTTATGGTAATAAACTGTAAAATTTCTAATGTTGCAGTTTATTATCGTGCATTTTACAGTTTTAAACTGGAACTTCTGCTTCCAGGATTATACTGTAAAAACAAGTTTATGTTTTTCAGTGTAGTTATAAAAAACAATAAAACTCACACATACATTTTAATAATAATAACATCGAGTGTCTAAGCATCTAAGAATAATAACATCGAGTGTAAAAAATATTTTTAGCTATACTAGACAGCAACTTAATTTGACACTGAACGTCACTACGGGCGGAGCCAATAAGAGCTCACAAGCAGTCAGCGATCTCCTCTAATTCGCCAAGTAGGCTGTGACGTTTTATCTAGCTCGTTTTTCATAGGCTAACATCACGCTGACGTCACAATGTTTTTGTCAAGAAACGTTGCAGTGTAGTAGAGTAAAAATGAACAATAACACACTCAAAGTTCCATAGCTTATCCATAGTCCCATCCATATCCTCCTTTTCAGCCTATCCTTTTCAGATTTTTATCACACTGTATTAAAAGAGCACTAATAAAATTCATTTTATAAGTTAAATGATAATACATAAAGCAATCAGCGGAAAAATAATTATCTATGCAGTAATAAATATCAGGAGTTGTAGTGTGCTAGAAGAACCCAAAACAAATGTTGTTTTTTTCAAACGAATGAATTTTTAAAAGCTTTTATTTTTAATCAACGATGTAACTACCCTTGTTAACAGAAGCCTTTTCCCTCCAAGAATTCTATTTTGATCCTAGATAGCTAAAAATAATTGATTTGTGGGTAGGACCCAATTTAGAATATTTAGAACTGTACGCCCGATCCATCTGAGGGTCCCCTTTGTACTGCACAGTCGATTTTTGAAAAAAAAAAAAAAAAAAAATAACCGCCAAAAATACCCAAAGGTATATTTATGAAGAATTTCTTTGTATAGTCAAGAAGTTTTGTTCCGAATCACCCCGCTGTTCAGATACACCCCGTTTTACGGTATATTTGAGAGGGAGTAAAATTATTGCAATTTTAACTAGATCGTAAAATTTTACCTCCGACTTGAAAATCCACTTCAAATAAATTCAAATACTTTCTACATTTTAAACATTGAACTTTTCGGAACTGTTGGAAGATTTAAACCTATACTTCTCAAATTTTAGTTTTAATTCACTAGCTGTGGGCCCGTCGTTGTACGAGATTTAAAGTAGTGAGTAAAGTTTAAACAAACTGCTCGCCTTTAAAGTAGTGAGGAGAGTTTAAACAAACTACTCGCCGCCAAGGATGCTCACCTTTGAATAAGGGAGAAAACTTTAAAAAAAACTACCAGCCGCCAAGGCTCGTAGCCTTTAAAGTAGAGAGGAAAGTTCAAACAAACTACTCGCCACCAAGGCGGCCCGGCCCGCCTTTAAAGTAGTGAGGATAGTTTCAACAAACTCCTCGCTGCTAAAACGGCTCGCTGAAAAGCTTTCTTGCATCAAAAAACTGATCGAATTTTTTGCACATGCTTCCTCAGAAAAAAAACGATGTCAAGTAGCGCATGCTTAACACTCTCCCTAAATGACAGATAAAATTCCTTACCAAAAACAATTACTTCCAATTCGCTTTCTTCCTGTAAAATTAATTGCAAAATTTTAAACGAAAAAGTTGTTTTAATGTTTGGATCGCAGCCAAAAAAAGTCCATGCTAAAAACATCAATTAGAATTTTATTTGAAACACATTTTCAAAATGGCAACAGAAAAAAAAGTCTTCAATTAGAATAAAAACAATTGTTGAAACTTTATTGTACCGAGTAACAAAATGGAAACGGAAAGAAATAACACTCTTCAATTTTAAATAGTTCAAAAATTAAATTAAGGTTTTAATGCAGAATGGCAAGGCAAAGAAATAAAAGTCTTGAAATTTTAAGTAGTTTAAAAATTAAATTAACGTTTTAATTCAAAATGGCAACGGAAAGAAATTAAAGGCTTGGAATTTCAAATAGTTCAAAAATTTAATATCTCAAATAATTAACCTCGTACAATTACGCGGTTGGGCTTATTGTCTTCCGTAGAAAATTTCGAATCGAATGGTACCTCGTTTGATTCTCTACTCGCAGCGGTTTTTGAGGAGTTCAAGCTTCAGACGGACAGACAGACATAGAGACGCGGACAGATTTTAATAGTTTTAACTAGCTGCGTGGCCCGGCGCTGCACGGGCTTTAATGTAGTGAAGGCAGTTTGAAATAACTACTCGCCGCCAAGGCGGCTCGCCTTTAAAGTAATGAGGAAAGTTTAGACAGTCTACTCGCCGTCAAAGCGGCTCGCCTGTGAAGTGCCAAGGGAAGCTTCGACAAACTACTTCCCGCTAAAGCGGCTCGCCAAAATGCTTTCCTGCATCAAAAAGTCTATCGAATTATTTGCACATGTTTCCTCAGAAATAAAGACCATGTCAAGTAGCGTATACTTAGCACTCTCCCTAAATAACAAATAAAATTCCTTACCAAAAACAATTTCCAAACCGCTTTCTTCCTGTAAAATTAATTGTAAAATTCTAAACAAAAAAGTTGTTTTAATATTTGAATCGCAGCCAAAAAAAGTCCCTTCTAAAAACAGCAGTTGCAATTTTATTTAAAAACACATTTTCAAAATGTTACCAGAGAAAGAATATAAGTCATTAATTAGAATAAAAACAATTGTTAGAACTTTGTTGTAACACGTATTCAAAATGACAACGGAAAAAAATAATACTCTTTAATTTTAAAAAGTTCAATAATTTAATTAACGTGTTAATTTAAAATGGCAATGGAAAGAAATGACTAGCTTGGAATTTTAAATAGTTCAATAATTTATTTTCGTTTTAATTCAAAATGGCAACGATAAGAAATAGATGTTTTAGAATTTTAAATAGTTCAATAATTTAATTAACGTTTTAATTCAAAATGGCAACGGAAAGAAATAAATATCTTGGAATTTTAAATAGGTCAATAATTTAATTAACGTTTTAATTCAAAATGGCAACGGTAAGAAATAAAAGTCCTGGAGTTTTAAATAGTTCAATAATTTAATTAACGTTTTAATTTAAAATGGCAACGGAAAAAATAAAAGTCTTGGAATTTTAAATAGTTTAATAATTTAATTAACGTTTTATTTTAAAATGGCAACGGAAAGAAATAGATGTCTTGGAATTTTAAAAATTACAAACCATTTAATTAACGTTTTAATTACAGGCCCGTCATTAAGGGGGGGCCAGGGGGGTCAATTGCCCCCCCCCCCGGTTTTGAGAAGTCAATTTATTTACATATAAAGGGGCGTGGTTTTTGCTGTTTTTCGATGAAATTGCATTGTATTTGCACCCTTTGCCCCTCCCGGAAAAACTTGAAATGACGTCCCTGTTTTATTAATATCTCAGCTAATTAACGTCGCAGAATTACGCGGTTGGTCTAATTGTCTTCCTTAGAAAATTTCGCATCGAATGGTACTATGTTTGATTCGCTACTCTCCGCAGTTTTTGAGGAGTTCAAGCTTCAAGCGGACAGACAGACGCGATAAGATTTTAATAGTATTAATAACTGGCTGCGTGGCCCAGCGTTGCACGGGCTTTAATGTAGTGAAGACAGTTTGAGAAAACTACTCGCCGCCAAGGCGGCTCGCCTTTAAAGTAGTGAGGAAAGTTTAAACAACCTACTCGCCGCCAAGGCGGCTCGCCTTTAAAGTAGCGAGGAAAGTTTCAACAAACTACTCGCCGCCAAGGCGGCTCGCCTTTAAAGTACCGAGGAAAGTTTCAACAAACTACTCCCCGCTAAAGCGGCTCGCTAAAAAGCTTTCCTGCATCAAAAAGTCAATCGAATTATTTGCACATGCTTCCTCAGAAATAAAGACGATGTCAAGTAGCGCATACTTAGCACTCTCCCTAAATAACAAATAAAATTCCTTACCAAAAACAATTATTTCCAAACCGCTTTCTTCCTGTAAAATTAATTGCAAAATTCTAAACGAAAAAGTTGTTTTAATATTTGGATCGCAGCCAAAAAAAGTCCCTTCTAAAAACAGCAATTGCAATTTTATTTAAAAACACATTTTCAAAATGGTACCAGAGAAAAAATATAAGTCATTAATTAGAATAAAAACAATTGTTAGAACTTTGTTGTAACACGTATTCAAAATGACAACGGAAAAAAATAACACTCTTTAATTTTAAAAAGTTCAATAATTTAATTAACGTTTTAATTCAAAATGGCAACGGTAAGAAATAAATGTCTTGGAATTTTAAATAGTTCAATAATTTAACTAACGTTTTAATTTAAAATGGCAACGGTAAGAAATAAATGTCTTAGGCAGGGATTCAAGTGAAACACGGACGATCGCAACTCACCATTGCAATCGCAAATTCCTAAATTTGGATAAGTTGCAATCGCAATAAATGCTAATCGCACTGACGTCACTACGTGTGGATGCCAATAAGAGCTACACAAGCGTCAGCGATCTCCTCTTATTCGCCAAGTAGGCTGTGACGTTTTATCTAGCTCGTTTTTCATGGGCAAACGTCACGCTGACGTCACGATGTTTTTATCAAGAAACGTTCTAATGTAATTCATTTCCAGTAGCGATTGCAATATGCGATCGCCTGTTTCACTTGAATCCCTGCCTTGGAATTTTAAATAGTTCAACAATTTAATTAACGTTTTAATTCAAAATGGCAACGATAAGAAATAAATGTCTTGCAATCCTAAATAGTTAAATAATTTAATTAACGTTTTTATTCAAAATGGCAACGGAAAGAAATAAATGTCTTGGAATTTTAAAAAGTGCAAAACATTTAGTTAATATCTCAGCTAAGTAACGTCGTAGAATTACGCGGTTGATCTTATTGTCTTCCTTAGAAAATTTCGAATCGAATGGTACTATGTTTGATTGGTTCTATGGATGATTCGCCACCCTGGTCAAATCGCCATCCAACTGAAAACAAAGAAGAAGGCGTGACTTCGCTGCAGGAGAGGTGAAACCACTTAACTGTATCTTAATCGTAGGTATTTTCTTGACGGCAGGGAAAATTTTAGGGATTAGCATGGAGTCGAAAAATTGTCGTCTCGTCTCTTTCCAAATGTTTAAATTTTCAGAGAGACGCTACATGAGAGTATCTTGGTTTGATTACAATGCTACAAAAAAGCTGAAACATTTTGTTTCGGAAGAGGGGGTAGGGTTTTTCGCAGGGTTGAATGTAGCAGTGGCGTAGCGAGAACAAAATTAAGAGTGGGCGAAAAAATTGTGCGAGGCCCCTCCCCCATTTTGAGATTAATTGTAGATTAAGCTATTCTACTATTCTGAGTACAAAACCAAACTTCTCACTTTTGTTTTTAATCATAAAAATTTAAATATTATACATTTTAAAATATATTTAAGATGAAAACGTATAATGTGAAATAACTACTTTTGGGGGAGTTTGAAATGTTTGATTTATATAACTTTTTGGCACAATATTTTGATGATGCTATGGAATAAATTTATAAATTATAAAACTGCAAAGAAATACTTTTTCATTCTAAATTTTATTCACATTACACTGTAAAAGATCGATTGCGATTTAAATATAATTTGCTATAACACCTATTAGTGCAACTTTTTTTTCAGTTAATTTGTTTCAGGAAAAAAGACATAAACTTTAAATCAAGAAATTCAACTAATAGTTCAAAAATTTATCTTTACAAAATTACCATCAACAAATAAAAGGGCCTGAATAAAAGGGGAGCATTTTCAGTGTGTAAATGTTGTGCTTAGATGGCTCGGTTTAGAAATTTTGGGACAGTAGGCCCATCACATTTGCAGTGGCCCCATTACTTGTACAAGTTGAAAAAGTAACCGTTGAGTTTCAACCAGTGGTTTGATATCGAAGTCGAATTTGTGATAGCAATGCTAATTTAATATGATAAAAATAAATCATTATTATTTTTTTAATCCTTATAATTGCCATAAAAAATGAAAGCGCTTTGATGAAGACAGAAAATTACAAAAATAAAGTTAGAAATTTTTTCTTACTGACTTCCTGAATCACATTTTTGCAATATTTTGAAAAAGTTGTAATATCGCCAATTTTGCAATTAATTTTACTATTGTTGCTGATACTGGGTTTTAATCACATTTGTTTAGAGTTAGCAAATTGAAATATGTAAAATAATCGTAAACGTGTCATACTGTA
Organism: Uloborus plumipes; assembly: GCA_038373865.1. Taxonomy (NCBI): domain Eukaryota; kingdom Metazoa; phylum Arthropoda; class Arachnida; order Araneae; family Uloboridae; genus Uloborus; species Uloborus plumipes. The sequence continues at coordinate 83,226 of JAXGGA010004305.1, forward strand.
AAATATGAGTCAAAGTTGTTTCCATTATGAAACTTCACTTGTTTTTTTCCAAGTAAATGCTCCATAAAATAGACTTTCTAAAAGAAACTATCAACCCGTCTAAAATTTTAAATGATTGAATATTTTCCCTCTTCAAGTTCAGTGATAGGGGTAGATAATCCCTACCACTTTTCCCTTCCCACTGTGTAGGGAGATCACTGAAGCGTGACAATACCTGACCTGTCAATCACAAGGTGGCGAATTCTCCTTGTGGCAAAACAGGAGAGACACGGTTTGATTCTCTACTCTCAGCGGTTTTTGAGGAGTTCAAGCTTCAGACAGACAGAAGCGGGCAGATTTTAATAGAATTAATAACTAGCTGCGTGGCCCAGCGTTGCACGGGCTTTAATGTAGTGAAGACAGTTTCAGAAAACTAACTCGCGTTTAAAGTAGTGAGGAAAGTTTAAACAACCTACTCGGCACCAAGGCGGCTCGCCTTTAAAGTGCCTATGAAAGTTTCAACAAACTACTCCCAGCTAAAGCGGCTCGCTAAAAAGTTTTCCTGCATCAGAAAGTCAATGGAATTATTTGCACATGCTTCCTCAGAAATAAATACGATGACAAGTAGCGCATACTTAGCACTCTCCTTAAATAACAAATAAAATTCCTTACCAAAAACAATTATTTCCAAACCGCTTTCTTCCTGTAAAATTAATTGCAAGATTCTAAACGAAAAATTTGTCTTAATATTTGGACGGCAGCCAAAAAAAAGTCCTTTCTAAAAACAGCAATTGCAATTTTATTTAAAAACACATTTTCAAAATGGTACCAGAGAAAAAATATAAGTCATTAATTAGAATAAAAACAATTGTTAGAACTTTGTTGCAAGACGTATTCAAAATGATAACGGAAAAAATAACACTCTTTAATTTTAAAACGTTCAATAATTTAATTGACGTTTTAATTTAAAATGGCAACAGGAACGAAATAAATGTCTTGGAATTTTAAATAGTTTAATAATTTAATTAATGTTTTTAGTCAAAATGGTAACGGTAAGAAATAAATGTCTCGGAATTTTAAATAGTTCAATAATTTAGCTAACGTTTTAATTCAAAATGGCAACGGTAAGAAATGAATGTCTTGAATCTTAAATAGTTCAATAATTTAATTAACGTTTTAATTCAAAATGGCAACGGTAAAAAATAAATGTCTTGGAATTTTAAATAGTTCAATAATTTAATTAACGTTTTTATTGAAAATGGCAACGGAAAGAAATAAATGTCTAGGAATTTTTAAAAGTGCAAAACACTTAATTAACGTTTTAATTAATGTCTCAGTTAATTAACGTCGCAGAAAAACGCGGTTGGTCTTATTGTCTTCCTTAGAAAATTTCGAGTCGAATGGTACTATGTTTGATTCTCTACTCTCAGCGGTTTTTGAGGAGTTCAAGCTTAAGACGGACAGACAGACAGACAGACGCGGACAGATTTTAACAGTATTAATAATTCAAACTTTTATGATTTCAATATTTTGTTTGAATTTTTGAAATGGAAAAAACTAAAATCGTAAAACTTTCTCTGATATTTTTTTCGTCAAAATGTTTCATTTTAAAGCAACGAATATGCGTATTTAAAAAATAACAAACTAAATTTTAAAAAAAAATTGCAACTTGAACAAATTCGTGAAATTTTACCTCTCACTTTAAATCTCGTTTCAAGTTGGATTAAATACTTTTTCTGCTTTAAGCATTGAAATTTTCAGAACTTTTGGAACATTTAAACTTATATACTTTTCAAACTTTTAATTTTCAAACTATCTCTAACTTTTACGTTTTAAACATTTTTTTTAAATCTTAGAAATGAAAGAAATGAAAACCGTAAAACTTTCTCTGTTTTCGACTCAAAATATTCTATATCTATATGCCACTTAATTTGTAATTTTATCTGAAAGCACAATTACGTCAATTTTACCTCTGATTTGAAAATTCACTCCAAGTTTGTTCAAATACTTCCTTCCTCCGTCCCAAACATCGAATTTTCCAGAATATTTGGAAAATTCAAACTTTTAACCGAAAATGAGGAAGTGAACGATTTCTACCGTTTATATCCCAAGTTTCCCAAGATGAATATAGCAGCAAAAATTAACCAGGCGTCATTTTAGTGGAGCGTATATTTAGTGGAGGAATAATTAGCTGCTATTGAAGCTCATTTAAAATTTTTGGCTTGTATAATTTTAGGGCCGAATTCAAGTGAAACACCATTGCAGTCGCTTCGAGGCGATCGCATATTGCAACCGCTACTGTAAGTCGAATTCAAGTGAATTCGTTTCACTTGAATCCAAATTTTGGAATTTGCGATTGCATTGGTGAGTTGCGATCGTCCGTGTTTCACTTGAATTCCTGCCTTAGTTAGAGTGGCTTAGTGAAAAGTGCATTCGCAACTCCAACCAACTATAGGGGGCGCTGCGGCCACTGTGTAATTTCGGTGATTAAAGGTGAAACAAACGTATTCCGTAACGTATAAATTGCTTCTAAGCTTAATGAGTGACAGTAATTTTTGTTCGTATGTAAGATTTTTTTTGTTCTTTATACTTTTGAAATGATTTTTAAGTTTTGTGGATATTCTGGTGTACATAAAAAACGATGAAAAAGCAAGAAGTATTACTAAACGTCAAAAATTAATGTAAATCACATAGTATCTCATTATTTTTGCGAGTTTTTCCCTTCTTTTTCTTTTATTCAATCAAAATATACTACGAAAAATAATTTTAGAATTTCTGTAGATGCATCTATAAAAAGTAATTGCTCGAAGAACTATTGTGGAATTTTTTTTTCAATAAAACATTTTGGTGGTATTATGTACGAGGCGTATTTTTAAAGCAAGTACCGCTTTGGTATAAATTAAAAATAAGCAAAGATGTCTTTAAATTTTTGTTTACATAAAAGCTATACCTTAAACTACTTTTCCATATAATTACCACCGATAGAAAGGCACTTATCATACCGCTCAATCAACTTTGAAGTCCCTCTTCAAAGAAATATGCCGCCACTGGATTACGATCAGCCTGACATCACCGTCATTGTCGTGGCACTAGCTAACCACCGAAGTGCTGCTTCAGATGCCAAAACATTTAGTAGTCACTGGATGCTCGATCTGGGTTGAATTTGCACAATTTGAAGATTTTTGACCGAAGGTTGACCACTCCGTTTCTCGTCGTCCACATTAGAGTCGCCATCTTTGAGCGCTCGAACCCAAATCCTAACCATTCCATCGCTCATAATGGTTTCACCGTGCACTGAAGAAACCTCGCGATGAATGTCGATAGCTTTCAACCCCCTTTTGCAGTGAAAAAACGAATCACCGCACTTACCTCACAGTCGGCGGCAATCTCAATCGATGGACGTTTTTTGAAGCTGATTGTACGACATGATACTTGCCTTACATTTAGTGGCAATTATGTAGAGAAGTAGTTTAAGGTACGGGCTTTCATGTAAAAATACAATTGTAAGGATGTTTCTGTCTGTTTTTTATTTACATCAAAACGGTACTTACTTTAAAAACACGCCTCGTAAAATGCTAAAAATAAACTGTTCTGTAAAAAATGTCAGTGAAAAGGCTTAGTAATAAATTCGAATCAAATTTGAAATTTCACCGATATTTTTAGCGATAGAATTATTTTTCAAGTTAAAAAATATAAAAAATGCACATCGACAACTAGAATTTTCTAGATTTCATTAAATTTTAACGAGAAGTTCTAAGAAAAATTTGACCGTTAATGCAAATAACGAATTGTAAAAAACGATGTTTTTAAAGTAACGGCGCTCACTTGTCACAAAAATCAAAATGGTAATCCTCAATTAACCTTGCTCGGAATACAATCCATATTCTCAGTAAAAGAAGAAAACATAACACTGTTGTCATTCACGTGAAACGCAATGTTTTACCTTTCAAATTAGTTTTGTAAATTACCGCAAGGTAGCGTATTCGATCACTGGAGTTGCGAATAGTTGAGGTTTCAAAATTTTCCTTCTAAATTATGAAATTTTAATGATTTGTGACAGTTGGCTACATTATGCTTGCGCCGCTATGCACCACCTGAATAGACTAAGGCAGGAATTCAAGTGAAACACCATTGCAATCGCTTCGAGGCGATAGCAATTGACCAAAATTGCAATCGCTACTGGAAGTCGAATTACATTAGAATCGCATCTTGTAGCGATTGTAACGTTTCACTTGAATCCAAATTTGGGAATTTGCGATTGCAATGGTGAGTTGCGATCGTCCGTGTTTCACTTGAATTCCTGCCGAACTTTGTGTTAGTGCTGGGTAGAGCCGCTATATAGACAGGCCGACGCATCAAGATTAAGTTTCACCACTTTGGATCCAATTCCTTAACTTTTACTTTCAAATTTTCATTGTTGCGAAGTAGGGTTACCAGAAAAAAGTTTTGGCACATTGCTGAGCTTTGCTAAATCCACGTGCCGCTAACATTGGCTCACAGTGAAAAATTAGGTACCAAAACGCGATTGCTGGCCAGAAAAGACAACCACTCAAACACACAAACACGCGCTGGATCCAAAGTAGTGAAACTTAATCTTGATGCGCCGGCTAGTCTATATAGGGGCCTTAGCGCTGGGGTAAGAAATAACACTAAATGCAGATTTTAAATCAGTATCTTGCATTTTTTCTGTGACAAAGCAGTGTTGTAGCCGGTTGAGACGGCTGGCCTGATCGGTGAGAACTGAACTCGTGACTGAAGGTCACCAGTTTGATGGCAGCCGGTTGAAGATCCTCCTAAGCCACCATTCGCTAATGGTGACTGGGGTACGTTAAATATGTTCCAAGTTCCCATAAGACCCAATTCGACCGGTTAAAGACGCGTCAGTGGTGGGTGTAGGTGACCTTGTACTCATGATGTATTGTACCGGTCGGCTTTTTTTTTTACTTTTTTGCAACTAAATAGGAATTTCTATTTTCAGAAACCATTTCCTCCGTTGAAGAATGAAGACTGGTTGCATTCTCATAACCATGCTCGTACTATTTTCCGCTTCTGATTGTGTTCTCTCAGCATCAGTACGCACATGTATCATGTAAGTATAAAGTACTTTCAAAGTTTCAGAAAACAATTTAGACTATTGAGACAAATTACACAAAATGTTTTATTGCAAAATAGAGTTTTTTTTTTTTTTTCATTTTCTAGGCATTTTTTTAAATAACATTTCAGTTGCAGTTTTTCCTAGTTTTTATTTTTTCTAAACTCACACAGATAAGTAGGGGAAGACCGCCTATATTGGACCACTGCTTAAATTGGACCTCGGGCTTAAAATCTAGTACAGAGATCTATGCTAAACTTTAACGGTAGATACATAACGTTTTAGGAATAAAATAAATGTGTATGAAGTTTCACCAGTCTTCCAACTGTGTAGCGTGAGTTACGGCATGATTTATGTTGGAAACGTGTAAAATCTTATTTTGCGGTCTTGTACCTAGTAAGATAGTACTAAAACTTGTAAGCTGAGGTAAACTGCTGTTATAGCATGATAATCTGTGTTTAATAAGGATCACATCTATGTATTTACATGCACGGTTGTGATAATTTTTGACAGAGAAATAAGCTGAAGAATAAAAAATGGCATGTTTTCCTTTATTGGACAGAAAAAATTTTCCTATATTGGACCGTGGTCAATTTAAGAATACGATTTTAAGCAAGACTTTTCATTAATTGTAACATTAAATAAGTGACTCATCTGATTTAATAGCGTAGTTAAGATTATTTTAAGAATACTTTAACACCTATTCACGATATTCATTTTTTTTATCAAGCACCTTTTCTAGAAACTGCAAATTCTTGAAATATTTTTTTTTTCTCTTTTTCCATTAAGTTGCAGTTTCAGGTTGTTAAACATAGTTATTAATTTGAATAAAATTTGTGCTGGTTTACCCCGGGGATAAAATGAAATTCTTCGATTTGCTCGAAAAGATTTTAAAAAGAAACAATTAATATGCTACTAAAATGTTCAATGTAGATGAAACCGGTCTTTTCACTGCCCAAAAGCCCCAAAATATAACGACATATAAAAGTAAACACCAGTTTGGAGCAGTAATGTGTGGTGAACGTGTTAGAAACACACTTGCTATTTGCTGCATGAGTGCAACAGAATTGCTACACCCCCCCCCCCCCGCTCCCTCCCCATGCTTATTTTCAAAAGAATACTTTCCATGTATTTGCTTATCGTAAAGGCACCCCCTGGTGAGCAATATGCTTCTTTAAAAAAAGGTTGGATCACAAACGATAACTCACCACAATTGATACAATATTTCATCAAAACCGTTTAACCAAGAGCATAGATGCAATAAACTTGGTTAACGAGAGCGATATAGTAATGGTTTCTCTTAAAGCACACCATACATGATGTTATCTTTTTTCAGCCTCTGTCTACATATTTTAATCGAGTGTGTGATACATGGATGCGAGAACATCCAATGAGATCCATTACCCAATATCGAATAGAAGAACTGTTTGGTAACTCTTATGGGTAAACCTCAAACAAGGCCATGGCAAATGTTGTGAGTTGATTCTAAAGAACAGGAGTGTGGCCTGTTAATTGACATGTGTTTAGCGGCATTGACTTGGCTAGAGCTGAGTTCGATGTAAGTAGTCCAGATAAAACTACTCAAAGTGAGCAGGCTACATGTTCGGTGTAAGTTGTACTGTTGTACACCATGTACAAGATGCTCAAACCGAAGTTCGGCGGGTAGGGATTTTTCTCCCTCCTTCCCTCATCACACTTACCAAATTTCGGGACAATGCCCAAGCCAAGGTTCAGCGACCGTGCCGATGGCTGCATGGTATCGGGGACAAGCGGTATCTCAAGCGGTCGGACTTCAAGC